>VWZF01006091.1:8121-24620 GCA_013396755.1 Sclerurus mexicanus
ACAAAGATTAGTGTCTACAGAGCCGTTGTACTGTCTACTCTTCTATATGGGTCTGACTCATGGGTCATCTACCCCCACCACCTCTGACCCCTCGAATGCTTCCATCAGTGCTGTCTCTGTACAATCCTAAACATTCATTGGTCTGATTACAGGACAAATGTGTCTGTCCTTGAACAGGCAGAGATCACCAGTATCGAGGCCATTCTGCTGAAAACACAGCTGTGCTGGGCAGGGCACGTCTCCAGGATGGAGGATCACCACCTCCCTAAGATGGTGCTCTATGGGGAACTCGCCACCGGCTGCTACAAGAGAGGAGCCCCGAAGAGGAGATACAAGGACTCCCTGAAACAACACCTCAGCCTTGGCCATATTGACCACCATCAATGGTCCACTCTGGCCTCCAGTTTGGAGAAATGGAGACAAATCATCCATAATGCTGCTGCTTCCTTTGAGAACACACACAGAATCAGTCTTGTGGAGAAAAGACAACGCAGGAAGAACTGTGCCTCACCAGTAGTGCCAATGGAGACTTTCCACTGTGCCTTTTGCGATCGGACTTGCCTATCTCGCATTGGCCTTTTTAGCCATCAGTGCGCTTGCAGCAAGCATGGGTAGAGCCCTTCCCAGATCTTCGTTCGCAAAGCCTAGCCATGATTATGATCTTACCTAACTTCAGTAATCACAGTTAGACATCTAGAGTGTACTAACTACCAGGGCAGAGAAGGAAAAGCACCTAAAGGGTGATTTGTTCCATCTTTTCTTAACAATGTTTTTTTTTTTTTTTAATTAGGATTAAGTCACTCCCTGGAGGAAGCTAAGTACCTACTGAAACAGAGCCCATCTGAGTCATTCTGAGGAAAGTAACTCTTGAACTTACTGTATTTGAATGTAGAGGGAAAAATCTGAGTTGATGTTGCAATATTGGCAGTATTTTATGATACAACTCTATTTGCAGGCTGCTGAATCATTCCTTTATGACAGCTTTTGTTTTCCAGTATAACAACAAAAGGGACAATTATGTTTGAAAAATCAGGAGGTGGCCACAGTTTGATGAAAAGTGAATACTGCATAAAGTATTAGAACCTTCAGACAGAGAATTAAGTCTGTAAAATAACATGTTGCTGTACTACAAACATGCTTTGAGATATAATGTGAAGGGCTGTAAGAGGAGCAATACCACTAGATGTCACCATCCTTCCACTGAAAATTCAACCAGCCTGCTTCTGCTGAGTACAGTTTACAAGCAACACTGGTTCCACACTGAGATGAAATCTTAAGTCATGTTTTGCCAGCTCTGCTGCATTGTATTGCAATCAAAAGCTATGTGGTATCACTTGTTTCTGGAGGCATTGTGTTTAGATAGGTCTAAAATCCTCATTCTCAGGTGAAAACCTGATTTTGGGGTTGATTCTAGCCCAGATTCATGAATCTAAGAGGAAGCATTATTGGCTAAGGTCACCCAACAATGCTGTTGCAGTTCAGTCCAACTGGCAGTGCATTGTTAGAAAGTATGAAATCAAAATCCTTTTCCTATCTCTTTCACTGGTGTACTGTATTACTTTGGCAAGCCATTTCACCTTAGCTTTTCTGTTTTCCATTTACTATAAACACTAGTTTCCTCAGTGCAGGAACTAAACCCAGAAATGTTGTTTGTTGTATCATCTTCATCCTAATTCAGTGACAAGTATTGTACAAAGGGTCTGAAAAAAGTAGTTGTGTAGGTCCAGCTGAGAAAAATGCTGGAGGAAGATATCCACTCCCTAATCTAGCCTTACTTACTGCCCCCATTCTGAGCAATTAGTGAAACTTGCCTGGAGTCAGGGCTGGGATTGGAGGACTTATTGCATGTACTTAGTACAGGGCACCTGAAGTCATCAGTTCCTGCTCCCTCTCATATTGTTCAAGGAGTAACATCACCCTGCATTCAGACTTAAGTTTGCAATATGGAGAGGAGCTAAATTCAGTTCATTTCCTGAGTAGGCCAGCCATCTTTCATCTGCTCTGATCCAGGACTGGGTTTCCTCCTTAGTTTTCTCATCACTGTCTTTCACAGAAATACAAATAAGTGGAATTTTATAAAAATGTCTCATTAACAGGACCTTTCTTTTCTCATGGATAGATCTGTTCATTTGGAATTTAGGGGGAAATATTTATTGTCATCTTTAATAAGGCAATGAAGCAAATGCAATTTTCCCTGCACCTGCATTTTATCTTATTTCATGAGGTGCTTTTGTGCTTCAAAAACAAAACCACAAAATAATTTCCCAATAGCCACAACAGAAAAGACCATAGCTAAGGTCAAATGAAGTATGTGTACTCCAACCAGAGAACCAACTAAATATGTTCAAAATGGATCTACTAAGCACTCATTTTCCCACTGGCAGTCCCCCTCATTCCTGCAGTAATCATCTCCTTGAGCTGAGCTCCTAGATTGTCAGGTATGAGCAGCTAAAACCCCAAACATGGAAGGCTCCTTTCATGTTCTGATGGGAATACCATATTTTGGATTTGAAGCAGGAAAGGATTTTTTGAGCCAAAGGGTCTGTCCCATTACCACTGCCGTATGAATTACTAGAAAAACAAAAAGTGACTGATGAGGAAAAGTACAAAGGTTACTATAAAAAGAATAGAAACTGTCAGCCCTAATAGGGATAGTGATTATATTTAATTACATATTTAAATGTTGAACAGCTTGACTGAGACACACTTGTGTCTATCAGTATATGTTACCAATGAAAGGCTGTGCCAAACACTTTTCTTCATCCTGTCAGCACACTAGGTGACAACACAAAATAGTAGTCCACACTGTTCCCCAGAGGCTGTTCAGTTTGGAATGAGACACAGGATGGAAGACAATGCACAGACTGCAGAAAAAACAGTAATAAACCTGCATAAGATTTCACATACTTTAGTTAAAATAGGCACCATGTAAATAAAATCCCAGCCTGTCATGCATAGTTTTCTTCCAAACAGACAGATTTAATATTACAGAATCTGAAATGAACAAAGCAATAATTTTTATATTCCAATATTAGGTTTGGAATGTATTTGCAAAACTATAACAACTGGGATATTTCAAAACAGGAACTCCATACTTTTTTGTGATAAAGTTCCTGAACATACACATGAGGTTTTAGATGAGGATGAAGGATACAAATTGACATCTTATGAGGTTTTGTTTGGGGGTTTTTTTTGTGTTGTTTGGTTTTTTGGGGATTTTTTTGAATGAGAAGCTTTTTCATGAGCTTTAAATGAGCTTTTAAAACCGTTCTCTAAGATGTTCAGTGGGCAGCCCTAGGGCTAACCAAAGAAACATTAACTATTTTTACTTTATGCAGTTTGAAGTTTGCATGTGTTGTATTTTATGTAGTCTTTTAAAGGAGAGCTTCATTAAATAAATTTCATCAATGTATTAGTATCTATGCCTAAGCAGGTGTTTATGTTAGCTAAGTTGTCCAGGCTTCCCATATAATCCAAGGATGTCTAGTAACCAGAGTCAGTGGATTCTAGAAGGCAATTTCTCTCTCTCTCTCTTTGGAGTACACACATACTGAGTAAGCTCTCAGTTATTTTCTGAAATGGGAAATGATACATCCAGCCACCATAACAGACACGCACATGGTAGACATCAGAGTTGAATCCATGCCTGATCACTTACGCAGGTAGTACCATGTCTTCAGCTAATACATAAGAGTTGGACAAAGCTGGCTAAAGGTGTTTTTGCACTGTAGGCAAACTCAAGCATTACTGTGACATGAATGAGGCTATTCTTTCTGCCAAGGCAGTAGTTTACTTTCTGGAGGGAATGCCCTGAAGTAACCTTATCTGCATGCCCCTGCCCCTCTCACAGCCACCCGAGCAACAGCTGGCTTACCTTCAGGTTGTGATTTATCTAAAGCAAGAAGATGGCTCATTATTCCTTCAGCTAGTATGCAGCTCTGGTCAATAGCCTTTGTAGTGCTGAGGAACAGCCCGAACCTATAGGAAGCAGTGAAAAGTCTTAATTTTCATTCAGAATATTCTGAATTAGATTTGTATATCATTCAGCTTTCCAAAAAGACTGTTTTCATTAATTATTTAATAACTAATAGCAAGTATGTAGATAAAAAAGGTTGCAACTACCAAAACTGAAGGGACAGTTAAAAAATCATCTTTGTTTTCTGTCTGGATTTTGAGACATTGGAGTCACTCAAAACACATTGTCTTTATAGTTCTCCATAACTATATGGGAGAGAAACTTCCTGTAGAACACTTATTTTTCCTCAAGAGAGAAAATAATTAATATTTTCATGCCAGTCTAAAATGGGAATGAGTTTCAACAAACCAGAATTTTCTATTGGAAAATGTACCTCTTTTCCCCTAAATTTAGAGCCTTTACTAGAACGACACCTGAAATGTTGTGATCTCTGATACACTTCCTTGTGTCTTCACTGTACCTTTCTTTGTGTCTAGCAATTTGCACTTTCCCTAATTTATTTTTCCTATTTTCTTCTTCTCAAATGTTAAATAAAACACTGAGCCTGATTTGGTTTTTTTCTCTCCCACATTTCTTTCATAAAAGTAAGTTGCTTTTAAAATCCTGCTGCTGTCACACATGGCCTGTTATGTATCAACAAATTATATTTTTCTTTGATTCCAAAAGAAGTGGAGTCAGCAGTTGGAACCAGACAATGTCCTTCATTTTTCTGTTTTTATTTGACAGCATGGTGTACAGGGTAGAATATTTATAACATTTATTGCTCTTATATTTCTCTTCCACACTAGAGTACCTCCATTTCAACTTAACAGTTTGGTTTAGGGCTTTAATCTAAAAAATACATATTCCATGATTACTTTAGTTCTACTTTAATTTTACCTTCTCCGTAACAAAATCTAACTCTGTCCTCCAAGATGTATCTTTCTCTGTGATTTCAGAAAACCTTAAAAAATTTAATCTCAAAAATGTTTTTGACAAGATCATCTTCCCTCATTTTTATGTTCTGAGTGTCTAAGCTCCCAGTTTTCCCATTCAAGCAGAGGGAAATACAACTGTAGTCAGGGTGGGCTGGAAGCCTGGTCTTTCTCACTACTATGGGCATAACTAGACTTATCCTTTGACATAGTTATCCTACTTCTCAACAAAAAGTGAAACAGCAGCAGTAACCAGTACTACTTACAGCAGGAAGGGCAGAGAAAAGGTAGAACACATACACTCAGATTGTAAAGTCAAAGGCTTTTTATGTCACAGCATCACAGAATAATTTAATTTGGAAAAGATCAGCAAGTACCACTGTTAACCCAGCACTGCCAAGTGCACCATTAAATCACGTCCCTAAGTCCTACATCTACACATCTTTTGTATACCTCCAGAGATGATTTCACCACTTCCCTGAGCAGCCTGGTTAAATGCTTCACAAGCCTTTCAGTGAATTTTTTTTCTTCATAACCAATGTAAATGTCCTGTGGTGAAACCCTTCCACCTCGTGGTTCCTCACATCCTATCATTCATTACCTGGGAGAACGGTCCAACACCCATCTTACTAAAACATTCTTTAGGTAGTTGTAGAGAGCAATAAAGACTCATCAGTCTCCTTTTCTCCAGCCTAAACAACCCCAGCTCCCTGGCAATAAATGTTACCCACCTTTGCAACCAACACTAGCCTGTTTCTTGCCTACCACAATATTTTAACAACACTCATCTTCCTGTTCAGCTGACTCCCTTCTTTTTTCCCCTTTTCATTGCCTCCTCTTCATCTCACAGTGGAGTAAGCTAAGCCATATAAAGTGGAGCTTCATGGCACACAGGGTGTGCTCTTCAAGAAGCCGTCTACTCCCACATCGTCACCTGCCATACTTGGTCTGTAGATTCAGAACCTTTCTTTCCTTGTGTCCTGAGCAAGTATAGTATTCTGGGGACCTAAATGTTTTAGGAATTCAAGTATTTAATATTCATTTTAATGTGCACATGCTTAAAGTTAGGGAGAATCTTAAATAATAGAGTTAGTTTACAGAATCAGGGTCTAATTCTGGCAAAGAACTATGTTTTGGCAGTATAAATTCTTCTTCCCAAAGAGCTATATAAATTCCCTCTGCAGGCCCAGATTCTAAAGCAGTGGGGCCAATATCATCCCTGGAATTACACTGTTAAGCTTCCAAAAACACTTCTGCAAAGAAAACAGAATGTAAGCCAAACACATGATAGTGATTAATAAGAATACGTTCCTAAAAGTAAAGTTATAGAGACTCTTAAGAAGTGCTACAGTGTTCTTAACTACAAAAACAAAATGTGAAATAAAGACACCTTCAAAGATAACACACACATAAGATTACAAATTACCTGACAAGTTTTTCAAAAGAAAATAAAAAATGCTGAGGGGTGGTACCCATAATTATGTTTTGCCTTTGCCATCTACATTCTGGAAACATTTTTGGAGGTTGCTTTGCGTGAGACAGTCAAATCACCCCTAATTTAGAAGCAAGCATAAGATTAAAGAAGCTTCCTGTAAAAGCCTGCTAAAAGAATAGTCTTCATTTCTTCTGTTCTCATCCCGTTTTGTTATCTCTGCTTCACATTTCTCAGAACCTGCCAGATGTGCATTCATGTGTGTGTTTGTGTGTGCAAGTTTTCATTATTATGAGCACTGTTTTCGTGAGGCACTAGTTTTTATGAATAAAGGAGTCAGAGTTTGTGTGCCAGCTCACCATCTCCCTCCATGTAATAAAATTAGTTTAAAAAACATAGCACTTCAAAAGCATCTAAATTGGGATTGTGTTTATATGGTCTTTCAGATTTTCAGTTGTTTTGCAGGGAGAATGGGAACAGAGTTCCATTTATTTGCAACTATTTAAGTCTTGCATTTCTCTCAAAACTTGCAGAAGGCTGGAAGAACTGAAGGGCAATAAAAAAAGACATAAAAATAACAAGAATAATGAGAAAATCACAGGCTTTCACAATTCTTTCTCCTTGATTTCTTCCCTTGCTCCAGGATATTTTCCTTTTTTGATTAGCTTGTTTTTTCTTGTGTTTACCTCAGAGATGTACACAACCACATCAGTCCTGCCATGCCATAAGTCTCTTTGCTGCTGCCAGTCCTGTGTCCCACCCTTCAATATAAACTCTCACAGTTTGTTGATAACAGCCTGTTTTCTCCTTCCCCCCCTTTCTTCCAATTCTTGTCAAGTTTTATGGGGGGGAAAAAAGCACCTTTTAGTGCTTTATTTTGTTTTTCCCTCTACATTCTAATGACAATTGATCAATTGAGCCCCTTGGGAAACTGTGATATTTCCTACATTTTTTGATTCTTAGATGGCATCAGGGTATACATATCTGTGATTTAAAAGGCTGTTCAGGAGAGCTATGGACATGAGATCAGGTAGGTTCACAAACTGAGACATCAAGAAAGTTGAGATTCCATCTGAATGGATAGGTGAAGGATCACAGTTTGGGGTTAGCATGACCCAGTTCTGCATCATTTATGTGAATACCACTACACTGACAAATGCGGACAAGCCTTCTATCATTGTCCCCAAAACTTGAAGTACTGGAGACATCTGCACAACCTGACATAAGCCAGCCTGTGTCCAAATACAGTCTGGATGTGTCAGTCCAACACTGCACTTGAACTAACGTTCTTGTCCAATGGCTTACTGCTTTGTATGCCTCAGCACACTAACACATCTGGACTCCATCTGGATCCAGTTGCCAATTTTCACAGGAGTCTAGTTTTGCCACAGCTGTGTGGCCAGAGACCTCAAATCTGTGCTAGATAAGATCTACTTTCCCTTGAGACTGAGTTCTAAATGCGTTTGTCTTCTGAGCAAAAATATTCATAGCTGTTGGAGAAAGAAAGGTGGACAAGAGACTTTTCCACTTGAAAAGGTAAGAGAAGTACATACAGGCAGCAAGAATAAGGGAGAGACAAGCAAAGAGCAACAATCCATGAAAAAAGCCTCAGTGGCAGACAGGGAAATGTCTGCAAGCTTCTGATGCTGCTTGTTATCACTCAGAAAAATACAAGCGTAATATTTGAAATTAAGGCAAGCCATTGATTTTCAAAAAGAAAATTAGCTCTGACTTCTGCACACTCACACAAAAAAACCTTGTAGCTTATATTTAATTACTGGGTTTTGGTGAGGGTTTTTTTTTTTGTTTCCAAGGGAACAAAACATATAGTGATTGAAAGCACATGTTGCTAAATTGATGCCCTGGAGAAATCCCAAGTGGCTTAATGTCATGCAGCCTAATTTAATTTGCATTAATAGTACAGTTAGCCAAAAAACATTGCTAGTAGTGTGAGATTTGGTGTATGTGCGCTACTGCAAAAAGTAAAGGGGTATTGTATCATTGTTTTAGTATGCTGTGTCCACTGACTTGGAAAACATATACAGAGTCCATATGCCCAGAATTATTTATATGCCTAAATGCCACTGTCACTTTGAGACAGGGTCTGTCTCACTATATGGGGAGGTGTTTTGAATCATGTTAAAGAAGTGTTACAGAGACATTTTAAAAGTTTGTTAAAATGAATTAATCCTAGATATGCTGCAGATTCCATTGTTGTTTCCTATACCTCCAGTGGTCTAAAATATGAAACTGGTGTTCTCTCTAAAACCAGAATGAAGTAAGAGTTTCCATTGCACAGCATGGTAACAACAGCATAACCACCAAAGATTAGAGATTAATAGGAAAGCCATGTGTTAAAATTAGCATCAGGAGCAAAGCTGTTAAGATCACAATGTGCTGTGAGAGGAACAGAGGAACATCTAGCCTCAGTGACACACAAAAATATCTGCATAGCACAGAGGCTTTAAGATTCACAATTGCTGCTTGCAGGAGTAAACAGAACTCGTGATAGCTGGTGACTTAATCTGCAGGGTATGAGGACAAGAATATGTAGTTCAAGCAAATAGGCAAAATTCAAGAAACAAATAATATGCAATAAAGGAGGTCCAACAGGTAAAGCAAGAAACCATAAGGGTGTTGATACTAGAGGAAAGAACAGGAAACGAAAGGCCTGTTGCCTTTCAGAGGGTCAGAACTATCAATGAGATTTTGATAAAGAGGACCATAACATTTAGTATATTTTGCACTAATTTTCATCAAATGATGTTTTCACATTTAGTGACATCAACAGAGAAACATTCTTAGCTTTAAATGGGAATAGGCCATCTTGAATACTTTACATTATCAGCAACTATTAAATTTTATTTGTCATTATAAACGTCAAACACAGTTTACCAGCTGTTATCTGTAAATAAATCAATGTGAATATATAATAGAGAGGAAACATGGTCCTGGCCTTCAAAAGATGGGAAAATATGTGGAATTACAGGTTTTCTGCCTCAATTAAATTCCCAGAAAAGTGCTGGAGCAAATAACAAAGTTATTCATTGTCATCTACACGAAAACAAATAAAACAATCTATATGGATTTATCATGGGTAAAAAGCCTAGAGTGTGACACAAAAGAAAGTAGATGTCATACACTTGGACTTCAACTGAATCTCTTTGGACTTACCAGTGGCTTAGACGATGATATATGAAAACAATGTTATTCAATAGAGACAAGTCTGAAGTTCTCCATACAAACTGTAATAATCCATTACCTGAATAGAGGACAGGCAACTATAGACTAGGAAGCAGTTCTGCAGAAAAAAAGGAATGGAGGAGAGAGGGATTAACAGAGGATCAGCAGATTATTAAGAGAAGTGCAAAGACCATACTGTTAATAAACAGTAATAAACTGTTAATACTTTGTAAACCATCTCACATAACCCTTCAGGGTTAATCAGGGTTTCAGTACTGTGTGCAGTTTCTAAGCTCAAGACATAAACATATTTTTGAGCAATACAGGAATAGATTGCCTGTGGTGATGGAGTTTCTGCCAGTCCTTGAAAACAGGGCAGGCAGATTTCTGTCATGAAATCTCTATGGAAGGCAACTGTAAAGAGCACATTCATGGATCACAAATGTGTCTGGGAAAAGCAATGTTGGTATTAAAAAGAAAAAAATTGACCTGTGATATTTACTATATTGTCCAAATGAAAGCCAGATATTGTGTGCTGTCCTAGCTGGTCTTTGCCAGTCTGTGCCCAACCTGTTGCTGGGCCTGTGCAGGCTACTAGTGCAGGTTCTGTTCAGGTATTATCGAGTCCTGTACTCTCTGAGACAGATGCCCTCATGCAGGAGCCCATGCTGGGAAAGAAAAGAACAAGGTCTCCCATACATGTGGTTGTGCTCAGAGCAATGCACACTGTGGTTACTACATGCAAAGGGAAGTGGCAGCAATTTGTGCTCCTCCCTTACCATCTTCTGGCACACAGTGCAGGAAATTATCTCCTTACATTAAACAAGCATGTCCATTGTTATGAAATATTTCTTTGTGACTCAGATCATAATGTTAAGGGTTCTTTTGTATTTCTTTCCATCTCAGTGTTTTTCTTGGGAGTGAATCTGTTACCATGTTATTACTGGGGAGATACATGCTGTCTCTTGTGCACTTGCAGGTCCTACAGATCCAAAATGAATCAAAGACACAAAGTTTTGATCACTTGAAAATAGAATGGCAATGTATCATCATCTGTTCTTTCAAAGCAGATTACAAGTAATTATGATGTGGCACAGGCACTGGAATTTTGCTGGCACAGGTTTCCATAAAAGCTACATTAAAAAGCAAGACTACAATTCAGACTCTACACTTTTTAATACATTGGTTCTCGGCTTCTTGCTGGGCCTGTTTTATTATATTCTACAGAGGATTTTGCAAGCATGGCACAAATTGAAGGCCAAGTCTGCCTCTTGAACACAAAGTCATAGGTTGATATGAATTCAGTTTACTGGGAAGTAGACAAAGGTTGGAAGTGACAGCTTTAGTGTATTACATCTCTCAAGTTAAAGGCAGACATCTTTTATGAAATGAATAGGATTTATGGTTGTCATACGTTAAGCATGTCGTCTGCAGTTTTGAGAATTCAGCAGGTAAGCTGCTTCTAGATCTGAATTTATCAGATCATATACCTTGTGACATTTTGTTCTGAAGTAATTTCTAAAGCTTGTCTCCCTCAGAGAAAGCTTTAGTGGCACACTGGTGTTAATGCATTTTCAGTGTATGATTGTGCCTCACAGCAGTGCATCAAATTCAGCCTTCTTATGCTTTTCTTAACATGATTAGTAGTTTCTATATCTTTGAGTGCCCTAGAACTTTTAACACTTTACTTTCTGCTAGCCTCTGAGGTAGTGCTGTGTTTCGTTGTTATGCCTAAGAAATTGCCTTTATGATGCCACAACTGTATAGTAGATGGGTTTGCCAAAATACTCAGCTCATTAGTTTAACTCTTTAACCCCAGTAGTGAATATCTGTGATTTCAGCTTCAAAAATGCCTGTTTTTATGTCAAGTAACATAAAATCTGTTGCATTTCAATTCAGAGGAGGACTATTACCACCAGCAGCTATGGCCAAGGGAGACAACTGGTTCCTGAGACTCCTGTTAACTGGGCACTGAGCTAAAACACTTTGCTTTGCTTTTGCAGAAAACCACCTGTCTCCCATGACTAGTGAGTAAGCTCAGGCAGACCGCTTAATGTAGCTGGCTAAACTATATGCCTCAAGTGGAAGGGTGTGAATCCCTCCAGTTTTCTAATTGAGAAGGCCTGAAGCTGGAGGAAGAGACCCATTCATTTTTTCCCATAAATTTCTGTGTCTGTTGTTTTGGCATTGTAAATAAAGTTAAGGCTGTTTCCTTCTGTAAGTCACTGGCAGAGCTCAGAGAGTCAGACACTTAAATGAGCTGTCTTTTGATTCATCCCATGATGATTTAGACCCACAGTATTCCTTTCCTTTCCTCTTCTCTTGCCATTGTCTTTGAATCCAAATTTTTTTCTCCTCTGCCAGAACACACTCATGAGGAGCTCAAAGCAGTGCTCTTATTTGGATTATTAACTTCCATTTCAGGAATTTATCAACAACATTCATTCTACCCCCTCACTATCCTCTCTATCCAATTACTTCCATGTCATTATTTTTCCAAGTTTTATAAGTTTTAGTCTCTATTAGAAGTTTCATGGAAAGGACATTCTTTTTTTGATAATGCATGAACTGTGCCATGAGTAAGAAGCTAGAAAGGTTGTTTTAATAGTCCCTTCTTTTAAAATTAAAGTGTGATAAAACTTGGACTAATGCTTGCCAAGAGAAATTACCAAGAAGCAGACTTTTTTGTGAGCTAATCTGCTCTCACATTCCCTTACTTACACTCCGATGATTAAATTCACCAACAATATTTTCCCCTGTATAGAGATATGATATGCTGTGCTCTGTTGTAATTCTTTTCTCCTTCCCACAATTTATTCATGAGTTGTCTTCTTGTGCATTGCAAAGCATTTTGCATGTTGTAGGTGACTTAGAAATAATAAATAATACTTAGAACTGTGTGCAAACTGATATAAATGAGCCTAAATACCGACAAATATTCCACATAAAGAAATAGACTCATCACATACCCTAGAAATGAGAGAAAAAAATGTTATATGGCACAAAAGCATTTCAGGCATTTCTATATCTTGTTTGTTATTGTCACATGCACTTACCTAATCAGCTCCCTCTCAGGTCCACAGTGTGCAGGTGACTGATAGGTCAGTTCTTCCTGTGTTTTAGCAAACAGTTTTTGTACAACTTTTCCTCTTTATCTTATATGTTTTTTGACCTTCCTCTACTGTAATTACTTTTTTTGGTGACTGATATCTGTTCTGTGTATTTTCTGTGATCCTTGGAGAAATCCCTCTGAAGTTCCTTGCAGGCTTGACATACTCTATCCTGTAAACCATGCCCCTGAGTTCTTGCACGTTTGGCAAAACCAAACAGCTGCCCGCTTATTTCCTTCTGAATTTTGTATACTATAGTCAAAAACTCTCATAGTTACCTTTCACCAAAGAAAACAAACTTTATTTCTAAAATAGAGTTTCTCCTATAAACAAGATCACAGAGCTGAGGAACAACATTTTGTGAAAAACCCACCAACCAACCAACCAACCAACCAACCAACCAACCAACCAACCAAAAAAAAACCCAAACAAACAAAACCAACTTTGTGAA
This sequence comes from Sclerurus mexicanus, assembly GCA_013396755.1. Taxonomy (NCBI): domain Eukaryota; kingdom Metazoa; phylum Chordata; class Aves; order Passeriformes; family Furnariidae; genus Sclerurus; species Sclerurus mexicanus. The sequence goes on from VWZF01006091.1 coordinate 21,188, forward strand.
AATATTTATTGTGGCAGTGGATGACCAGGGCAGTAAGGCGGAAACTACCTGGCCATGTTTATTTTCCACAGTAATAAAGTTAATCTCTGAAAAATAATATAATAGGTAGGTGTCCATTACACTAAAAAAAACCAACCAAACAACCAAACAAAAAAAGCAAACTAACCAAAACCAAACCAAAACAAAAACTCACGGAAACAATCAAACAGACAAACCCCCAAACAAACAAGCAAAACCTCACTCAACCAAAAGAAAAAAAGCAGCTATTAGTAAATAATTACAAATAGGTGCAAACATTTCAGTCCAGAGGAATTATAGCCATGATTAACCATTAGTGCATATTCAGGTCAACAACTCCTAACCAGGCAGAGAGCACTTATCTACTATGATACTAACAAGTATTATCATACTATTGCATATCATGCTAATGCAAAGCTTAAGAACTGTCCAGGGTTGAACCTTTAAAGCATCCCATTGGTATAATTCCACGTATTTTCAGCAAGCAATTTGAAGTAATATAATGAAGAAAAATATAGGGAAATATTTTAAGGTTCTGACATTTGGTTTCATTTCACAGTGGGATAAGAAAAGATCTTTTAAATAAATATAATTTTGAAATGAATGTGCGTAGAAATATTACACCAATAACAATTTCATAGGCATATTTCAGTAATGGCTTATAAATCTTAAATACTAAATAAAGCAAACACTGACTGTCCAAAAGATAAACCACAGTTTTAAAAGTATATCATAAACAAAGTAAGTTTGTTTCTCATTATGGGGCATATTTTGGTGTTCCCACTACTAAAAATTGGATAAAATATTATAATCATTTACCTTGAGTTGGCAGCACATTGTTTTGGAAAGTTTTTTGAAGACATCTGCCAGACATTTCTCATTTATCCAGACTCTCAGAATAAGATTTTAAATGTTCTTCAGAAAGTTTTGAATTTTCTGAGTGTTTCTGGAATCTAAAATTCTGCCTTTTGGGAGCTAACTTTGTAATTCTTGATAAAACATAAGTCCACTCATCTCTGGAATATTTCACAGACCTCTGTTTTTGAACATATATTATATGTGCCTTATAAGCAAATTGAAGATTCACTGAATACATTAGAAAAACAGACAGACAAACAAGCACCACTACAGTTTTTGTGGGTTTAGATGCTCTCATTATTGGGTTACAGGACAAATTTTTGATTCCTTCTTTTATTGTGGGAGTGGACTTCCAGTATCAGGAATGGAAGAAGTCATGCCAGAAATGGATTTGTGAAGAAAATGAAAAAGCCAGCCAAGATGCCCCAATAACTGAAGTTTTCACTGTATTGTAACATGGATTCCCTGTCTTTTTTCCCTGAATCACCTTTCTTCTTCCCAAAACCCCTTGGGAGAATTCTTATCTCCCTACCTTAGTATGCAGGAATCCTTTCCTGTAGAGCTAGGTGAAGTCCCCTTATTGGCCCTTAGTTAACCCTTTCCCCATTGTCTGTTAAACCTATAAATACCCTGGACCATGTTGAATAAGCTCTCTCTCTGCACCCTCTCCGGTGGTCTCTATGTGTCTCTCCCATGGGACATCTCATGGACCGCGGCGGGGCCCAAAGGGGGAGCATCCCCAAATCAGCTTTCATATTTTATATCAATTTATTTCTCCTAATTTGTGTATTTTATTTATTGTCATTTATTTATTGTCATATATATGTCATTTATTGACATTCTTCCCATCTAATTTTGGTTGTCTAAAAACTGTGTATGAAGTTTAAGCCTGAAGTTATATACACTCCTTTTCTAGTCTATGAATATGAGAGAGGTATCCAGAAGGCAGTTCATTGGTGCAATGTGTGAAATTAAATGAAGAACCAGTCAGATATACATGTAAATATCACACAACTGCTACTTTCCTGTAAATCAGTTCTGTCCTTACACTCTATTTTCAACTTTCAGGATAAATCCCACTGAGTCAGACTGGCAGGATCATTTCATCAGATTAAATTGCATTATATTTTGAGTGACTTTCTGGTTAGAGCTACCTTGGTCTCTAGGAAAACCTTAAAAATACAGTTATAAGCCTTTTTAAAGGAAAGTCGTTTAAAATTAGTGAAAATCCATTTGGTCTCACTTGGTTAAAATGGCACAAATGGTGTAGAATATGAAGTAAAATTTTATGGTCTTCTAACATTTTTCTATCTTTATTAATCTACTCAAACTGGGTAAAAAAATCATAAAAGGCTGATTTTCAGACAGGTATAAAAAGTATGCATGTCTTGATTAGTTTTCTAATAATATGGATTATCATATGCAAGTTCATAGTCAGAATTCTTTGGCATAAACACTGTACATGACTCTTTCTCAGCCAGTCCACTTTGGAGCATCAGCTAGCTAGGATTATTAATATTAGTTTGTAGTTCATCATTATTCACCATAGTGTAAGGTACTTTGGCAAACACCAAAAGAAAAAAAAAGATAAAGGAGGAAAAGGGGAAAAAAGATGTGACAGAACTTAGCTATAGTAGATTGTCTCTCTGGAAGACTGTCTATAAACTCATACAGAGCAATATGCTCATCTTCCGTAAGAAATTATTTTCTCAAGTTGAGGTGCTTATGCTCTCAACATAAGAAGCTTTTCATGGGGGAAAGCATAAAAAGCCCTGCAAGGTTATCAGTGTGGAAATAAAAGTTGGTAATCCTTATACACAGCCCTTCTCTCCATCTTGGCTAGTGAAAGAAATAGATTTCAATTTCCAAATCCTCTGAGAACTTAGTTTTTTCATTTGTTTGTTTGTTTGTTGGGGGGTTTGTTTGGTTGGTTTTGGGAGGTTTTTGTTTTGTTTTGATTTTGTTTTAATTAAGCACAAGGAGTTTATCTTATTTACATACAATAGGACCAGGTGAGCCAACATCTGGCACTATCTTTCTTAAATATAATACCTTAATAGTGTTTTTTCAATATTGAAGCACAGGTGCTGGACTGACAATGTAATTGTTACTCTCATGAGTAATACTTTTTATGCATGAAGGTGTTATTTTGGATTGATAGTACTTATTCAAACTAGATGATCTGTTACATTACAGGCACCACTGAATGCTAAGGTGCTGTACTTCTCTCAACTCTACTGAAGAGGAGAAATCAATGAACATCAAGGAATTCAAATTATCTCTTGCCTCAGCCCATATGTACACATAACACAGTAAGGGGACATGTCATAATTTTGAGCCCTATCCCATCTGCTTCAGGGAAAGCTCTGTGGAGAAAAAAAAAAAAGGTAGACAAAGATGGGGTAGATGTTACAAATATACCAGAGGGCTTATTCACATCTTCATATGAGCCAGTGACAGTAAAGCAGCTTTTACCTATATTATGCGAACGAACAGTAACTTTGCATACGTAGTTTCTCCTCGAAAATGTCTTTTTGGTTCCTTTCAGTTCATTTAC
>VWZF01006091.1:25073-69867 GCA_013396755.1 Sclerurus mexicanus
TATATATATATATATATATATATATTTATGTGATTAGATAATCTCCTCAGGGTAAGAATGTCAATTAGAAGCTCTATATCAGGAAAAAAATAACAACTAATTTAAAATTATTCTACATATTAAACACATTTTAGTACATTCACTGAAGTAAAGACACATTTTAAAACCCAGTATTTTGCAATACATTTCTTATATGAGCGAATCTTCATCTATAGGTTAACTAAGATTTTTGAATTATGGCTTTGATAACGCCATGTTTATCCTATGCATCTTANGTTTTAATTAAGCACAAGGAGTTTATCTTATTTACATACAATAGGACCAGGTGAGCCAACATCTGGCACTATCTTTCTTAAATATAATACCTTAATAGTGTTTTTTCAATATTGAAGCACAGGTGCTGGACTGACAATGTAATTGTTACTCTCATGAGTAATACTTTTTATGCATGAAGGTGTTATTTTGGATTGATAGTACTTATTCAAACTAGATGATCTGTTACATTACAGGCACCACTGAATGCTAAGGTGCTGTACTTCTCTCAACTCTACTGAAGAGGAGAAATCAATGAACATCAAGGAATTCAAATTATCTCTTGCCTCAGCCCATATGTACACATAACACAGTAAGGGGACATGTCATAATTTTGAGCCCTATCCCATCTGCTTCAGGGAAAGCTCTGTGGAGAAAAAAAAAAAAGGTAGACAAAGATGGGGTAGATGTTACAAATATACCAGAGGGCTTATTCACATCTTCATATGAGCCAGTGACAGTAAAGCAGCTTTTACCTATATTATGCGAACGAACAGTAACTTTGCATACGTAGTTTCTCCTCGAAAATGTCTTTTTGGTTCCTTTCAGTTCATTTACTGCAGAGTTTTCACTATATAAAATGGTGAACAGATATAGTTACTTGTGTGTTTGCTTTTGAATCAGACCGTTCAGCTACCTACAGCTTTCACTCTGAGAAACAAAGAAATTACTTGTATTCCTGCGCCCATGGAATAGTTCAAACAATTAAATGACTGCAAAAAAAAATGCTGTGACAAAATCTTTTTTTTTGGCACAGATGCACATGCAGCCACAGTTACAAAAATGTCAGAAGTCAGAACAGGCAGAAAAGATCACATCAGCTTCATTCCAAAACCTACAAGCATCCCCTGTTTGACCAGACAATTGTAGGAACCCAGCTGGAGGCTTCAGTCAACAGAGGTTGGATGTACATACATCTTTCTCTGCAGATGCCTAAACTGCTGAGTGAAGGAGGAGGGTGGGCTGAGGGAGGAGACAGAGGGATCCTACACATCAAGAACAAATTAAAATGAAGCCTAGCACGGACTGCGTGATAAATGTAATACATGCTGATCTTTTGCCATCACTCTAGGGAAACAAATTTACAAACTAAAAGATTCAAGTCATTCAATCAGGGGAAATGTGAAAGAAAAGTAGAAGCTGGTAATAAATGAATTATTCAAAAACTGGAAAATATTGGAAAATATTTCAGACTTATAGACATGGTATATTCAGTTACAGTGTGGGTACTTTTCACACCCATCCTTAAAAATCAAATAGGAAGTTTAAAAGATTTTTCAATTTATCACTGCATTATTAAAAAAAAAACCCAAAAAANCTTCATTATACAGACTATAAACTAACACAGGACTTGTTTTACTGTATTTAATTCAAGACATTAATGTAGCCCAAAGAGATGTTTTCATTTGCACAGATTTAACCTCCGTTACTTTGTTAGGGCAGGGCACCCAGAGATGAGATCAGCACTGAGCTCTTTAATTTTAAAATATTGAAAGGAAAAACAACATTTACATCACAATTAGAGATTGTATTCCTTCATATATTAGAAGAAAACCAAGGTTAATGACTATACCAAGCTCATATTAAAAATCTTTTCATTCCTTAAAGAGCACTCAGAAGCACAACATTTTGCTGCAAAACTAAATTAAATACTTTTAAATTAATATACTGATTATTTAATATCATTAAAAAGAAATCAAGCAAGTTATGGTAACTAAGAGTTAATGGTTTCAGTCCTTTTCTGGTAGCATTGTTCTTGTGCCTATCATTAGTTTGCATTGAAATTTCATGAAGTAGTTCTGTTATCATCTGTGTATATAAATATATTGCAATGAAAAAATTAAATTATTTAGGATTACTAAATAAGTAAATTATGTAGCACCAGACAGCTCAAAACAACTGTGACTTTTTACAAAAGTAACCTTTGTAATTATTGTCTCTCAGAATTTTTTTAATCTTAGGATATAGAAAACTTGACGATTTTATTCTATCTATAATTTAAAAAATACATTAAACTAAGATTTTCAGTATGCCACAATCTGTTTATATGGTGTTTCAACATAGGGAGGTAAAAAAATCGCAAAAAATTGAAATGTGATATTATCATGTGGCTTTTCCGTACTGAAAAAAATCACTAGAATTTGGGCAAAATCGATTCACCTGAGATTAGGAAGTAAACTTACAAACAAAAGGTTAGTATGTCAAAGCTTTTATGTAAAAATATAAATATGCATTTGTAAGATTTTCAAATTCAGATACTCTTTCTCCTTTAAACCAATGCAAGCTTACCTGATTTTTTCTAAAAGCTTTATGCGTCTTACAGTGTTTGAATAATTTAATAGCAAGCCAGCAGTCTTGCTTAATTGCATGATTCTGAGAAACAAACAAGACAAAAATTAGTTTATGTTTTACAGGAAAAATAATAAAAAACAAAAGGTGCAAATCAGTAGGTCAAATGTGAACTAAGGACTTTGAAAGACCTGCTTGTAATTATGATCTTACCTTTATAAAAATAAAATATTAAAAACAATTACTTCACTACCTTACTGACCAGGCTCTTGTGTTCAAGGCTGCTTTTGCTTAATCTTCTGATTGTACTCACACCAATATTTGCAATACCCTCTGCTAGGTGAGAAAAATATTATCACCTCTTTCAGAGAAAAAACAAAACCTCTGCATTGGAAGGTTAAAATATTTCTCAGTTCATCTTTTGGTTTTCATTATGGACCCTAAAATTTGCCTCCAGCTTTCTGGGTACCATTTTTGCAATAATCAATTGCGGACTCAAAAGCGGGGAAAACTTGGTTTTGTCACATTTAAGAGTTTGGCTCCAGTGCTGAAAACAACTCTGTGCTGGTGGATCCACCCTGTGGAAATCACTGTCTCATTATAGTGTTATTTTAATAATCCTGCTTTGATTTTCTTCTTTTTTCACTTTTGTATGGTCTTTCTTTTTTCCAAAGAGATGGCTGTCACTGAGCAAAATGGTGGCAGCTGGGTCTACTACCAGGAGATGAAGAAAAGTTTATTGGGAAAATTTGCAATCTTACGCTAAACTGAGCTTTTCAGAGATGTTAATCACCAGTTTCAGTGTACACATCTCACTCCCATGGAAATCTACTGACTAAGGAAGATAGCTGTCCTGAACTGTTTCTGGAACTAGAGGGCACTAAAACAAAGGCTGTCTAGATTTGAGGTAAATCCACCTCCTGCACCACCCTCTCTGTTACACTACTGTACTACTTCCTCTGCAGCAGTCAGCAGAAGTAGGTGTCTACCTATTTCTCACAATTCATAGATTTGTAGTTGTTAAAAAAAACACATAAACTGTCAGACTAGGGGAACATTATATAAATCGCCCTTTCCCCCACAGCTATGAAGATAAGTTTGACCAGAGGAGAATGGAGTTACGCTCTTGTGTGCCTGGTTTGTCAGAGTTTGCCTAGCAGACTCAAGGCATATGGAAAGCCAGGAAAACTTGGCTTACTGCAGTCATGGATTTTAGTTATAGTTAATATCTAAAGACAGCTATTAGCTTTTTAATACTTCTGGGCCCTAACTTAAACTACCTTTGAAAAATCAGTAGTAGATGCCTCAAGCCCTTCTGAGACTCTGGTTTAGACTACTAAATTGTTTACATATATTATTACCCTTAGTTAAAATTTATCAAGCACCACTTCGGATATTTAGAATTCCTAAGTTTTTATTTTACCAGGAAAAGAGTTTACATTTGTGAACACTGTGACTAAACAAAAAAAATTCGAAACACATTGGTGCTCTAAGAAGATTAAAAGTTATTTTAGGAATTCCACCTTGCTGCTTTATCTGTTAGAAGGAATCTCCTCACTAGAGATAATGCAAATCAAACAGCACCTGGGAAAAAAGCACACACACTGAAATCAGAGTTCATCTCTAGTCCCTAGATATTTCAGTCAGTCTTGAAAGAAGTATCTTCATACAATGGGATGAGTTGAAGAACTATAAAGATGTATGAGGTTTAAAGCAGTCTGGTACTATGTGGATCCAGGTTTTTCAAGACTTCTGTCCTTTGGATGCCCAGTCAGAATGAGATCACCATAGGCTAGCACAGTTCTCTTGTAGCAAGGGCAGCCAGTGATATGCTGGGCTGCATCAGGAGTGTTGCCAGCAGGTCAAGGAAGTGATTCTTCCCCATTACTTATCACTGGTGTGGTGACTTCAAGACTGTTGGGTCCAGTGCTGGGCTCCCCACTGGAAAAGAGAGATGGAGCTACTGAAGATGAAATCCAGCAAAGAGCTTCAATAACAATTAAGGGACTGGGCAACCTCCCCTAGAAGAAAAGAGAGCTTTCAGTCTACAAGCTCAGGGCAGATTGCATGATGGCGTGCAAATATCTTACAGAAGGATGCAGAGATGATTCAACCAAGCTCCTTCCAGTGGTGTCCATTGGGCAGGGCAAAAGGCAATGGGCAAATATTGAAACACAGAAGGTTCCAAATAAACCACTGTGAAGTTTTGTTAGTGTGAGGGTGACTGAACATTGCCATAGGTTGCCAAGAAGTTGTGGAGTCAAAAACTGTGAAGAACTTAAAAAACTATCTGGACCCAGTCATGAGCAAGCGGCTGGGCAAGCATCTTAGGTAGTCCTGATTCTGCAGTGATATTGGATCAGATTATCTTCACAGGTCCCCAACAGCATTAATTGTTCTGTCATCTCTGGGGCTTTCTTGCTGTGACACTTCTTCCCACAACCAGACCCTTCTGCTCAGGGAATAAGCCTCTGATCACAGAACCCGACAGAACCCAATCAGCCTACGATCACAGAACCCAACAAGTCTGTGCTTAAATCCCAACCCCACCACGAAGCCTGGCCATATGATGGCAGACAGAGTATTGCAAAGCAGGAGCTTTCTCCCCTTGGGAGAAAGCTCTCCTCATTGTCATCCACAATAAGAGGCAGGACTAGGCAGAAGGGAGGGAAAGGAGCCTATTGCATCAGTAATGACAGTGCTTGTGGCAGTGGTGGTGGTGCCAGCTTTCCTTGTATGTGTGTAATTTAAACTTTGCTTTCCCTATTAAACTGCCTTTATCAGAACCACAAGTTTTCTTGTTTTTAGTCTTCTGATTCTCTTCCCCATCAAGCTAGTGGGGGAGTGAGCTAGCAGCTGTGTGGCACTTAGTTCCTGGACAGGGATTAAAACATGACATAGCTCTACCATGGATGTCCCAGGGCTGCAAACCCAGTACAGCCAGGGCAAACTCAGATAGAAGGGGGCTCCATGTACCATAACTGCCTATATCCTCAGAGTTCTTTAGTAGCCCTCACCATTGTCCTGGCACATTGTGGTCAGGGCTCCTGTGGGTGCACATGCACAACCTGAGCAAGACTATGGGCTTGGGCTTGAGTTTTGGCTTTGAGGAGAGCAGCAGCTCTGGGCACTGAGCTAAGACTGCCCCTTGCCATGCTCCTCTCCCCACTGTCTTGTTGTGGGGTGCTGGGAATCCCACAGAGCTGCTGTCCAAGGGCCACAGCCCCTGCTGAACACTCCTGGTGAGTTCCTCCATCTTTGCTGAATGCTTCCTCCTTCAGGTACACATTTTCTGATTCCATATTTGGGAAGAAACAGACCTCCTCTGGTCCTGTGCTGTGTTCTTTTATAGGCAATTATGAGAAATCTCTGGATGGGAACTTCTTATCACAGATTTTAACTTCCCAGAGGTCTACTGCAAATACCATGCTTCTGTGACAAGTGTGGCAAATTCCTGAAGTTTACGTCACAGGTACTCAGTGAGCCAGCTAGGAATGTTACCCTCCTAAACCTGCTATTTGTGAATAAGAGAAGAACTCATGTGGGCTGTGTGGTATATTTTGGCAGCAGTGATGATGAAAAGTTGTGTTTAAACTTTCCAGTGTAATAAGAAAAAAAGATCAAAAAAGTTGTTATGCTGGATTTCAAGAGAACAAGATTTGAGCTACTCAGGCAGCTACTTACAGTGCTCCAGTGGAATCTACCTCTGAGGGCTTTTTGTGTCCATGAGTACTGGTCAGTTCTTAAGAAGCACCTTTCTAAATCACTACCCCAGGCAATTCCACTGTGTCTAGCATCAGGCTGAACAGGGAACTAGTCTTGGAACTCAATCAGAAAAGGAAATTATATGTGTGAAAGTAAGGTCAGGTTTTTCAGGAAAGGTACAGAGCTATGGTTCATACATGCAGAGAGAATACACAAAAGGCCAAAGCTCAGCTAAGAGTTGAGACTGGCCAGTGTTATGTCATACAACAAGAAGGGCTTTTTAAAGTATATTAATAGTAAAGGAAGTCTAAGGAAAAGACTGGGAGGATACTTGCTGAAGATGATCACCTGGCAAATCAGGACAAAAAAAACATGGAACTATTCAATGATTTTTTCCCCCCACAGATTTTAAAAACACTGACAGACCTTGGGCTCCCTGGCTCTGTGATTTGGAGGGACAGCCTGTCTCAGCATTATCATCACTATGGGATGCGAAGAATCTCTGCTGTGGCTCCTGGAGCACCTCCTCAACTCCTCTTTCACTGACCTTGGTGTCGCAGGACTCTTTCTTTCACATACTCTCACTTCTCTGTCATAGCTGCTCTTGTGCAGCCATTTTCAACTTCTCTTAAGTATGTTATCTCAGAAGCAGGCCAGCATCATCAGTTGGCTCAGTTTGGCCAGCAGCATGTCTGTCTTGGACTGACTGGTGTGTTTGTCAGACAGACAGGTAGTTTCTGGGATCCTCTCACAGAAGCCACCCCTGCAACCTCTTTGGTACCAAAACCTTGACTCTCAAATCCAATGTGTTAACATAAGTGCTGCCAGAGAGCAGGTATCACTCCTACTCTCTCAGCCTCCACTTCCAGGCACCAGGTCCAGGGTGTCAAAGCCTTTCAAGCAGAGGCCAGGCTGCAGGTCCTGGTGACCATTAAAAAAAAAAATCTAGGTACCATAAAAGCATCATTATTTATTAGCTTAAGTGCTAGTGGTAGGCATAACTCTGTTTATTACACAGATAGTAGACATTACAGACAATTTCACTAGGCCCCTTCCCAGTAATACTCACATGAATTTGTAGTTTACAACATTTTGAAGCCAAAATTCGTCTGATTACATATGGCTTTGTCAGTGAAGAGATGCAATTACAACACCTAGGTGACCTTCTCTATTTAGAAATCCTGTGATAGGGTTTTAAATACACAGTTTCAGAGGGGTGAAAGAATTAAAGAACTCAGACAAAGCAATTGTGTGATCATGATGAATGCCCTGGTGGAATGACTTTGAAAGTGTAAACTCTTGAACTGAGCTAGAAATTCTTTAAACTGTGTTTATATAAACATTTCACATCTTGCACCATAGCAAACCTGTGCCCCTACTATGCTAAGATTAACTTACAGTGCTTGGAAGTATACAGAAATTGTTTAACACATAACCTTATAGCATGGGTTTTACTCCTTTTTAGCAGAACATTTATATTTTATCTGAAGAAAAAGGAATATCCTGTTGTAACAACATTAAAGGCTTGTTAGAAACTTTAATATAATAAACCAAATATAATACTGCAAAGGTTTATATTAAAATAGGGCATCAGTCTCTTGATAGCAGCAGCAAAGCTACTGGTATGTTCTCAACCATGCTTTATATGTGCTGCTGTGTCAATTGCTGCTCTCCAGATTGCTGTGCTTCCACTGAAGCAAGTAAATCACATGCTAAAAGAGAAGAAGAGGTAGGAGACAGGAGTGGAGGGACAAAATTTAATGGTTTTCTGTTTCACACCTGAGTCTGAAAGGCTGGTGATCTGGGCCAAGAATTTCAACAAAAGTAGGTTCCAAATTAAGGTTTCTTAAATCCATTGACACCCTGTCCCCTAGTATTTCCTGCTGATTGGCTCTAGGCTGTGGGAAGTGCCCTGGCAATAGAAAAAGACAGATTCAGAGAATTGGGTGGAATTTAGGATTTGTGCATTGAAGCCAATATCCATATATAGTAATAGAAACAGTTATGTTGCCCTTTTGTCATTTTAAAATTTCTGCGAAGACCCCACACAGACATAAGGACCCAATTTTAAGTACGTTGGCTAGTTGGCTTCTTTTTTTTTTTTAACAGACCTTTTAGTTTACTGCAATGAGAAATGCACCACATATATTTACTCTGAAAATTCACAGCTTTTGAAAAACACTACAATAACAACAATAACAAATATAACATACATCTTGGTTTGCTCTGTAGTAACCTCAAAGGAAAAGTTGTTCCTGACAGATAAATGGTGCTTGTCATTTTAAATCTCTCATTCCTCCTTGTCCTGGTAGAATATGTGTTATATCAAGAAAACGAAATGGTTTTCTCCATGCAAAGTTGTCTGTGGAGCCTTGACTTTCATAAATTAAGAGAAGCCATGTTTCCTGGAAAATGCAAAGTATGTAGGACATGACGGAAAGAATTGAACATACTTATAACAATGTACTCCTACTTGCAACAGCAATTAAAAACATTAAAAATGGCCAGATATATTTTGCTCTTTCACAAAAGCAAATTTGCAAACCCCGCAAAACTGGGAGGAGCTGTTGACTCCCTCAAAGGCAGGGAGGCCCTGCAAAGAGACCTCGACAAATTGGAGGAGTGGGCAATCACCAACCATGTGAAGCTCAACACGGGGAAGTGCTGGATGCTACACCTGAGATGAGGCAACACCAGATGTACGTACAGACTGCAGAATGAGATGCTGGAAAGCACTGCCATGGAAAGGGCCCTGAGGGTCCTGATCGATGGCAAGTAGAATATGAGTCAGCAATGCCCTGGCAGCCAGGAGGGCCAACCTTGTCCTGGGGGGCATCAGGCAAAGCATCGCCAGCCAGCTGAGGGAGCGGATTGTCCCACTCTGCTCTGCACTGGGGCAGCCTCAGCTTGGATATTGTGTGCAGTTTTGGTCAACACAATATAAGGAAGATATTAAGCCATTAGAGAGCATCCAAAGGAGGGCAATGAAGATGGTGAAGACCCTTGAGGGGAAGCTGTATGAGGAGAGGCTGAGGTCACTTGGTCGGTTCAGCCTGGAGAAGAGGAGATTGAGGAGGGACCTCATCACAGTCTACAACTTCCTCATAAGGGGAAGAAGACAAGCAGACATTGATCTCTTCTCTGTGGTGACCAGTGACAGGACCTGAGGGAATGGCCTGAAGTTGTGTCAGGGAAGGTTTAGGCTGAGTATTAGAAAAAGGTTCTTCCCCCAGAAGGTTGTTGGGCACTGGAACAGGATCTGCAGGGAAATGGTCACAGCACAGCCTGACAGAACTCAAGAGGTGTTTAGATGATACACTACTCTCTTGGGGATGTTCCTGTGCAGAGCTAAAAGTTGGACTTGATGATCCTTGTGGATCCCTTCCAATTCAGCTGACTCCATGATTTTGTGATTCTGTAATTGTAGAGAGTGTTGTACTTTTAAAGATTTGGTTAAATCAGATACTTCCATATATATTCAGACTCTACCATTTATTTGGGAAAACCTATCATCTTGCTATCTGTGCAATCTCCTCTTGTCTTATTTCCATTCCACATGAAACACCAGTCCTGATGTCTTGTTGCTTGATCCTTCTAGAAGCACATCTGTGTCCTTTTGTACCATTAGGAAGTAACACAGCACATTCCTCTTTCATTATGAAGACAGATCTAAAAAGCACTGATAACTTGCAAATCATCCACTTAGCTTTCAGAACTCTTGTGTTAGATTTCATTTCTAATCAGAATGGTTACCATATCTGCCAGTCTATCTGGAAATACAATAACAGATCACATTTAGGAGGTTCTTATTTCTCTCAACTTTTAAATGAACTATCAAAAAACCACAAACAAACCAACCAAGCAAACCAAAACCCAAAACCACATTGCTAAGGTAATCCCCTAAGGAACACAAAGATTTAAAGGAAGTGCGTGCAGGGCATTTTGAACAATGATATATACTAGCAGAACATCTCAAGCATGTTTTGATTCACATATGGGTTTCACCTAGCAAAGGGAAGAGGCAGAAATAGAACCACATGCATTTAGTTCTGTCTGTATGCAACCCAGAATGGAGGGTAACTGCAGGAGCCTTAACTCATCTTGTACATCTTGTCTTAGTTCTAATTTAAGCAGAACTATTTGTGACAACATCTGCAGTCAGGATTAGAAGGTGACAATGTACTAAATTGGATATTTTTAAATCCTGGAAGAGCAATGTGCTTCTAGTTGCATGCTATCCCAATCTTCTATGCCTTGCTCCCACCTATGGGATGATGGATTTTTGTGTTCATTTACATCGTCAGGCTAAACATACCGTGACTACTCAGAACAGCAAAATTCTGCTCCATGGGCCACCCAAATGGTGTTTTTGGGCCACCCAGGCTCTTGCAAGTTAGTAAGATCCTAGAACTCCTCCACAGAGCTAGACCATTGCAAGAATTATAGCTCTGCTATATATGCCCTCCACAGTGATGGCTTTGGGACTCCAACTAATGGGACAGCATCACCATAATTTATATATATCATTAACCTCTGTGTCATGAGAATTTAAGGGGTTTTTGCCAATTACAATTATCCTAATTAAGAAGCATCTATCATGCTAATTATTACCCTGATTTAGTGTATGATATCCTTTCTTTGGTCTCATGTCCAAGACTCAAGAGGAACTGACTGCAAGTTAAAAATATACTCTGAAAACCTCTATTTGCCAGTTGTAGCTAGGCCAAGCAATGACTAATAGGGAGAATATTTGCAAAGATTCTGAGTACATAAACACCAAAGAAAGATAGCTGAGTTATGTTGCGTGGTCCAAAGAGATATTAGCAACCAAAGAGGAAGGGTGTAAAACAAAAAAGTCATGTTCAATTAAAACCAATCCCCCTGCTTTTAAATACAGCAACTGCTTCTCCAAAGACTGGAGAATGCAGTTTGAAGTGGGTGGGTACAACCATGATTTGAATTTGAGGTTTAAAAGGGGCCTTTTTTGTTTCTATCCTTACTTTCCCATTCGAGAACATTCTTCCATGAGCAGGTATTAGGAAATGCAACACCAGAGATGAGCTGCTGGCATATGATGGGAACTTGCATTCATCAGGATTCCCAGTCAAAATTAAGTCAAAGATGTGAAGATTTAGTGGGAAAAAAATGGACCCACTGAACTTTTGGTCTGGTTTCTGTCCTTGTCTCAGATATTCTAAAAAGGTTTTATATATAACTGATTTTTCCATCTAACCTAAGTATTTTGGTGCAAAGACTCAGATGAAAGCCATAAGCATTGGCCAAAATTTTCAAAATTGCATAGCAGTTTGGAATAATTCAATTTCTGGGCAGAAGAACTGAGTGACTCTGATTTATAATTATTTGGGAAACTGATTCCAAATGAAACAAGATTTTTGAACTGTTTCTAACTGTATCAAGATTTTTTTAAAAAAATAAGCTTGTCATTAAAAAAAAGTGGGAGAAAAATCTCCTCCCCATTGCCTTTCTCACATCCAAAATATATAACAGATCCAGAACAAAATAGTTAAGATCAGTAGCAGTGCAAGAAAACATTCTTGAAGTCCACAATTTATATCTAGAGAGAATAAGAAACTGGTTTGAAAACAACTGAGTTGGACAGGCCTCATGCTGTCATAGATAAGAGTGTTATTCCATTGATTCTTGGTTATTTAGAAGATGTGCAATAGAAACAGGAAATCTGTGACACAATATTGATACAATCAAAATTAGAATATTGTGCCATTTCTAGATCTGGTACTCAAAGTTAAAGTAAAATATGCAAATGTGAAAGGGGTGAAGGAAGAAAACACATAAAAATGTTGGAGAAACTAGGAAACACTCATTACAATATGATATTCAGTGCACTAAGATCATCAAAGATAAAATCAAGGAGTAATATGAATCCTGTGTATAAGTCCTTGCACATCTGTTTCTGGAAGGTTGGGGTGTTCATTCTAGATGAAAAAAAATTCATAGTCAGATCAGTAGGATGCTGACTAAGATTTTAATTTAACCAGAATATAACAGACAGTGAGCATAATTTAAATAGGAAAAAAAAAAAAGGGGATGAAGTCACCAGTTCATAGAGTCATCATTATTATATAAACCTTTCTTAAACATTCTTATATTAATTTTTTATGGAAGGTTTTGCAGTTCATGAGTGTAGGCTGTTGGTCTGCACAGTGATATTTGAACTTAAATCACTCTCACACTTTAACATTCCTTTCATGAAGGAGCCATTCCTCTTGGAAATTTTAAGTTAATGAAGTCACAGCCTTTAAGGGTTCAGTTCATTGGCTGGTAAGATTAGAGATGTATTTTCCCAAGTGGTTTTTTAAAAGTGATCAACATGATAATAAGTTTTTTCCATCTTCTTCAGCACTTAGTTGGTAACTAGTCTAAGGCCATGCAAATAATTCTTTCCCTGGGACACTGGATCAACACTTTCTGCTCCCTTTCAAACTTAGATTGCTGATTTGCAGCTGTGAAGGAATTCATTGCCAGGTCAGATTGGAAAGACTTTGCCTTCCTCTGCACTGCTGAGCATGTATTAGTTGCTGATTTGTCTGTTTCTCACCTCATCAGACCTTGGGCACTAGTGGAATTTGGACAATGTTTGATGCTATCTCTCCCTGCCATGAAACAATTTGGTGTCCTGGATAACGAGGGATTTTAATGTAGACAAAGTTATTGGGCAAAAAAGTGAAATAAGTAATATTTAAAATTTAGTTGACAATATTTAGTCTAAAATCAAGAAAACAAAGAGTTCATTAATTAGACTCCTAATGAGGAAGTGCAGAAAACTGAACAGTAGCCACAGGGAAGAAAAATTGAAGAGTCCATATGTCAGAGTCAACACCAAAGTCAACAACAGCAGAAGGAATTCTAGGGACAGATTCTGGCGACAGTGTTGTCCAAGTATAAGAAAGCAATGGCAACAGCTTAAGCTTTAAGGAAGAACTTCTTGGCACATCTTGCAATGTAGGATAGAAAGATCCTGGGCTATCAGTGAGTGGGCAAAAGAGAGTGATCTGTTGGCTTCTGGAGAGAGGAATTACTTATTGCTGTTCTCCTTCACTAGGTTGAATGCACTGTTTAACAGCAAAGAAAGGAACGTTTCCAGGTAATGATCAGAAGTTCATTACATCATATAGAGATCTGGTTTTCCTTCAGTACTGCTGGGCCTGTTCCACTGATAATAGGACAAATTACTGTGTTCAGGTTAATAAATTTAGAATTCTTAGTCTGTGTTCATCCATACATCCATAGAAAATGTACAGTTCATTGTTTGCACACACAGATCTTCTTCCAATACAGACCAACATAAGCAAAGCATGAGTTGTCTTCAATAGCACATCAACTAGACTTTGTTTGGAGAACAGGTGGAAACATGTTTGTGTAAATATACTTATATGTGCATGAGTATATTTGTACACATACAGATTTAATTACACTCTTTGGGTTTTGGACCCAATCCATCAAGCATTGCTCTTCTTCTTTGGGGTCATTCTAAGCAAAAATACCATCTGTTGTACCAACAGACAGTAACAACATTTTTTACTTTTTAGTTGAAAAATCCAGTTCCTATGCTTCAAAGTGCTAGAGCATTCTGAGCATCTGTTCCTGCCTTTTATTCTCAGCTCCAAAACAAATGTTTAGGAGAGCTACTCCCTTCTCCCAGGAACTCCGCATGTGTTAAGTGCACCAGTGATTTCTTACCTTCAATCATCCATTTTCAGTAATCATTTTATATACATGCCCACATGGCTCTCAATGTGCCCAGACAGTCTTCCACAGTGCAGTTTGGCTGAAACAATGAGAAGGGATGATGAAAATTAAAGTGTTTAGCTATAAGGAGGATACTGAAAAAACAAAGTTTAGCAAGAAGGAATGCATGTGTTGGCTATAGTTCACTGGGGACAAACTGTCTGCACACCTCAGAAGCAGGAACACTGAGGGATCTTGCTGTACTGCTCTAAAGGAGACATCAATCAAAGGATGGAGTGGCACTGAGATGCTGTGGTCATATTCTGTTGAAATTAATGCACATATGAAACAGAGACTGGAGAAACACAATGGTCTTGTGATCATACTCTGTTGAAAACAATGCACCTAAGAGAACTAAGCTGAAGGAATGTGCCAGATGGTGACTGAAAGCTGAACTTTGCTTAACTTGAATACACATATTATTTATCATGGCCTACATATGCTAATGACTAAAGTCACTCAGAATCCACCTAAACAAGAAATGACATCAACTATAAATTTACCTTTCCTGTCCCTTAAAGAAAAATGCTATAAATACAGCTTAAGTGGGAAGGGAGGTTAGAGGAGACTATTTTCTGCCTTCTGGGATCACTCAACAGAATTAACCTGTCTTATATCCTCACAGGGACATCTATTAGGTAAGAACCTTATTCGGTGTATGCTAAATAATTATTTTGAGCTGGCCTTCATTGGTGATTAGAATTTGTCAATATCTTACTTCAAATTAATTTTTCCCAGTCAATAGACTGTCAGCATCGATCTTTGAACTTAATCTGCCATAGTTTACTATTACCACTGTGTTTGTGTGTTATTCTGTAATCTGTTCAGTGTGAGTCCTTCAAAGGCACTTAGCAGTCACTGGCAGTGGATAGCATTCTTCACAAAACTGATAATATGCCATCTAAGAGTGGGCACATCCAGAAAGGTGTCTCTTTCTAAATTGAAATAAAGGATTTGACTCTGATATGCTGTCAGTGAATGTGCCTGAACAAATAAGTTGAACCACCCTCTGGTACAGTGGGCTGTTCAGTGGAGTCCCCAAAACGGGATGTAGACAGGCTGGTTGGGAACAAGGGTCTTGTCTTTCCTGGATCATTGACAGATCAAACATGAAAGGTTTGAGGAAACTCCCCTTTCATGTGGTAACATCTATAGGGTGGCAGATTCTTGTTCCAGAGAAGACAAGGATAATCACTTTTTTTACTTATATGGACAGATCTAACTCATAATGGCAAGCAAAAATGAATAATGGAGAATGCTCTTTGCAAAGAAAAATGATGGGGAAAATATGCGATAGTAATCTATTTAACAGGTTATTGCTCAGTATCTTTCCTTTCTTTGCAACAGATTTACCTCACATTGCATAGGCAACTGCATAGTTGTGCTTCTCAGCAATCTCTTGCAGGTGACTCAAGGAGGTTTGACTGTTTCAAACTGAATTTCAGATCTCCATGGACTGATGTAGTGCAGAGATCTATCAATAGATGTTTCTGATTCAGATGTCAGGGAGTTGCAGCCTTTCCATGTCTTATGTTAATCTTTCTCTTTCCTCTGGTTTGATACTGTACAAACACAGAACTTAATCAAAAAAGGTGTAAAGAACAAATGACATCATTACTAAGCCTCAGGCGCTTAGACAATAAGTAATCTATGAAAGCCATACACATTTTACTTAAACCCCTGTAAAATAAGTGTTAAATTGAAGCTGAAGACTTCAAAATGATGAACATGTTCAATATGTGAACTGTGAGTTCACAGATTAGCATTTCTTTGAAAATGTTGCAGTTTTCTCTGCTTTCCGCATCCCATGGCTGTCTTTCTTTCCAGTGTCCAGGGCAGAGATCCTGGCAGCAGCTAATCAGTACTTTACAGCTTAGCTCGATGAGTTTTGTCCCTTGTCTAAAGGCAAAGAAAAGGGACAGTGAGGGAGGGGGGATGATAGGATAATTCTCCATTCCTATAAAAAGATATGAATGTGTACTTCATTATGTTTGTCTGATAGATCTATTTTAATTGAAACTTTATGTGAAATACAATCATTTTACTTGGAGAAATTTTGGAATAGAATATCAAAACAATATCCTTTATCAGACAGATTTTTGATTTTATATTAAAAATAAAACCCAAAATCGCCAAAGACATTTTTCAACAAGACCTATTTTTCAGGCATCACAATGACTGAAAGTAATTACAGTTTTAGCCTCTCAACTTTCTTGTGTGGCCATATGAAGCTATTTGAGTTTAGTAACTCATGCAATAATTCAGCATACTCAGTTTATTTCACCTCATTCATGCAGGTGTTTTGTCATAAATTACTCATAGGCAGGATCTCAGGCTTGATATTGTAATGCCAAATATTTAACTATACTCTTTAAGCAACCCTTTGGGCCAGGGAAAAATCTTTAATCAACACTGCTTGCATAAGATCAACTTGTATTACTCATATAAGCTGAGTGTTTGCAGCCTGAAAGAATGCAGCCTGGCAGAAAACTACAGTAATAATGGGCCAGCTAGAAATGTCATTATTAGCAGGAAAATCATGACATCTTGATTCTATTTTTTTTTCCAAAGATAGCTAAACTATACAATGGATGGTATTATTCCAGACACATTTTGGAGTCATAACCTACAAAATAAATGCAAAGAAGCTAACAGAATCATTTTTTTTCTGTTTGTGATTTCCTAAAAGAAGCAGTCTCTGGACAGTCTTCTTCATTTCAGGTCTTGCTACCTGGTCTCTGAAAACATTCAGCACTCCCCCCATTGTTCTTTATCTCCTGTAATATATTTTTCCCTGAATTCCTTGTATTTTTTTATCTGTTCTTTTGAGTGACTAAGGTGTGCACTCAGAAACCATAGTTAGTTACACTTATCATGTTATCCTTGAGAACTGGGAATAGCCAATCCTTTATTTTTGTGTTCAAGTAATCAAATAAAAGTCTCCAAAACCAACTGGTAAAATTCTCTTCTTCACATAAAATGCTCCATAATTAATTTTTCATTTCTTATCAGTTGAAATCTATTCTGGACAAGCCTCAATTACAGGAGTTCTGGCAGCCAGCTCCAGTTACACGGTAGACCCAAACTACTAGTCTCAATCATTCTGTGATAGAAACAAAGCCAAACTGGACCAGTTCAGAGATTGAGTCCCCAAAACAGAGTATCATTAGACACATCCATCTCAAACAATCTTGTTTGATGGTTCATAAAGCACAAATATACCCCCCAAACTGTAGAAATGTATCATCAATTAAAATTACTCAGATTGTCTCATTACAAAAACTTGGTAGAATTAGAAGGGATGCAATAAATATACTGTTATACAGCTACACAAACTGACCTGAAACTACTGTGACACTTTTTCTAAGGAAAGGGTCTCCAGGCTTCTGTTTCGCTTTTTCTAATGACATTTTTCATCCATTGAAGGGCTTTTCATTTTTCTTAGAAATGCATTATTCCACACTGAGTTGCCAACAGCAACAGTTGATTTGATTTCACTTTATTAAGAAGATAAATGACCTTCAGAGAAAATAACTAATTAATAAATACTAGGATGCATTACTAGAGGCTCTCCAGTTATTTCTGAGATATAAACATATGTTCATTTCCAGAATAGTTGGATAAAGAGGCAAAACCACCAAGTGTGTGATAAACCCAATCCTTAAAGATCTCTGGCTCCAGTTTTATAGGGAGAACATAGACATAAAGAAGTCCAAGATCACTGCAGTGACATTTGCCATATACATCAGTTTCAGTTTCATCAAAACAATAAAAAAAATATGGATAAGGCATACTTGTTCTGCCTGAAACCCTTTTCCCCCAGTCTTAGGTTTGATGTGCCAGGTCCTGCACTTTGGTCACAATAACAGGACAACAGCTGAACATGAGCCTGTGTGTGTCCAGGTGGCCAAGAAGCCAATGACATCCTGGCCTGTATCAGGAACAGTGTGGCCAGCAGAACCAGCAGCTGAGGGAGCTGCAGTTGTTTAGGCCGGAGAAGAGGAGGCTCAGGGGAGACCTTATTGCTCTCTACAACTCCCTGAAAGGAGGTTGCCAGGCAGGGGTCAGCCTCTTCTCCCAGGCAACCAGCAGTAGGACAAGAGGACATGGTCATAAGCTGTGCCAGGGGAGGTTTACGCTGGACATTAGGAATAAATTTTTTACAGAGAAAGTGGTCAGACATTGGAATGGGCTGTCTAGGGAGGTGGTAATTTCACTATCCCTGGAGGTAGTTAAGAAGAGACTGGATGAGGTACTTGGTTCCATGGTCTAGTTGACAAGGTGGTGTTGGGTCGTAGGTTGGACTCGATGATCTCAGAGGTCTTTTCCAACCTAGTTGATTCTGTAATTCTGTGATTTCATTATTCCCATACCTATTTTCTCTCCAACTGATTGAATATTTAACCCATTTGTCATACATTCCTTTTAAAAACATATAAAATCTGGCAATAAAGTCTTAATAAGTAAGATCCGTATAAAAAGTGTTTATAAAATTCACTAGAATGACTAGTCCAGTTTTATAAGACTATTCATAGCACAATCAGTGCAAAGCTCTCTATATATTACCTGCTTTGGGAATTGTGCAAGTACAGCCTTAACATTTAGAACAGCTCTGTATTCATGAAATTGTGTGTTATTCACTGATTCTTCTTTAAGAATAAAATTATGTGTCTCTGCCTTACAGAACCATNCGCTGGACATTAGGAATAAATTTTTTACAGAGAAAGTGGTCAGACATTGGAATGGGCTGTCTAGGGAGGTGGTAATTTCAATATCCCTGGAGGTAGTTAAGAAGAGACTGGATGAGGTACTTGGTTCCATGGTCTAGTTGACAAGGTGGTGTTGGGTCGTAGGTTGGACTCGATGATCTCAGAGGTCTTTTCCAACCTAGTTGATTCTGTAATTCTGTGATTTCATTATTCCCATACCTATTTTCTCTCCAACTGATTGAATATTTAACCCATTTGTCATACATTCCTTTTAAAAACATATAAAATCTGGCAATAAAGTCTTAATAAGTAAGATCCGTATAAAAAGTGTTTATAAAATTCACTAGAATGACTAGTCCAGTTTTATAAGACTATTCATAGCACAATCAGTGCAAAGCTCTCTATATATTACCTGCTTTGGGAATTGTGCAAGTACAGCCTTAACATTTAGAACAGCTCTGTATTCATGAAATTGTGTGTTATTCACTGATTCTTCTTTAAGAATAAAATTATGTGTCTCTGCCTTACAGAACCATGGAGATTCCATATCTCCTAGCACATGGTCTAGCACTACAGTGCTCTGTGCTTTTCTAAAACTAAAGACATGTTCTCATAAGACACAAGCTCACCTTACAGATGATAAGAAAATAGATGGCACTCTATGTAGACAACATGTAGACAGATACATCTGAAAAATGCTTCTCGAAAACATCACACAGAGTACAAAGTCATTTGAAGTCAGGCATCAAGAAACAGCAAGTGTAGTGGTACGTCTGTAGGAGGCAACTCATGCCTCTCAAGTCTAAATCTATAAAATGTAGTCGCATGTTAGATGCCTCCATTACTGTCAAGTTACTACCTTTAGATAATTAATTGAAATGAGTTCAGCATTCTGATCTGGAACATAGGAGGCTTGGGACTATCTGGTAGTAGCTTGAGTGCATTCAAATCCACATCCTGGGAAAATGCCTTAAGCATAGTGCTACTAAGGCATCACAAGACCAGCCTTGTCTCCAGCTGTTTTAGTGGGCTAGCACTAACAAACATACATAAATGCCAGGTTCATTTCATGGGCAGAAAAGAGAGCCACAAAGAGTGGTCAGCTCTAGACTCTGATCTTCCCTTAGTTCTGGAGTTTGTTTTTTATTTAAATATGGGTTTGGCTGTCTAGAGTGAAATACATAAACTACACAGCAGCAGTTCCCCTACTCCAAAGCAGTGTCAGAGAAAATGGACTCCTTCCTTTGTAATTCCTGTAGCTTTAGTAGCCATTACTCATCTAAACTACTTTGTGGCTCCATGACTGTTGCACTCTTCTGAGATTTTAACCATTTAACCCCTCCATGCTGCGGTAGGTCTCCACACTTTCTGAAGAAATGTTGTACGTAGAGCTGGACACCTGCCTCCCTCCTTGTATTTTTGAACAAGAAGGAACTGTTGGTACTGTGCTGCTTTCTTAACTCTATGAAGCAAATCTTTGTTCTGCTAAGTGAGGAGGTGATGTAGAAAATGTTATGCATGGAAGCTTCCTCCCTTTTTTATTATGCTCAATTTTATTAAAAATTGTCAGAGAAAATGGGTTCAAAATGCCCTGATGGTTTACAAGTGCTGCACTTCGTCGTTTCTAATGTACATTATTCCTGGCTTCTAAGTTATGGTAGAGCCACCATAAAAGCAATAGGACTCAACAGTGTATTTAACAATTATTTCATTGGTTTTGCATAAATCTCACAGGCCATTAGTAGTTTCCAACACATGGTTTAGATGTGAATTGCTTCACAGTCTGCTACCATACATGCTGGGCCACCTAGTTCTCCTTCATAGTCACCTTTCGATATATTCTCCAGGAGAGATAGAGCCATTTTACATCTGGGAGATGTGTCTGATCTCTTTATCCAAGAAAGCTTTAAAGTAATCCTCCTGACTAATCTCTCTCAAGCACCACGAACTTCTGATTTGTGAGGTGACTATCTTTCATATATATCACATCCAGGCCAGATGTCTCTGCTATTGTAAACTTCATCATGACTTAATGGGATCGTTAAAAATTCTGTGCATTTAGAAAAATCCAGAGGTCATTAGCATCAAACATAAGGGAGAGAATAAGATAAATTAAAAGTCATATCACAAGCTTTGATATGGTATGATACACATGAAAAACAAACTCCTTCACAAGGCAAAGCAAAGTACCTTCAGATAACCTGGTGAGTTTTATCCTAAAAGTAAGAGATCTTGTTTAGAATTATGAACATGTAAGCAATATTAAAACACTAGGACATTTTAAATTTTTCAGGAAAAGAGTTTTCCACTGAATTGATAGTTTCCATATGTAATATCATGAAAGCAAAGCATAATTATGTGATACTCATAGCATATAAGAGGATGATTACATTTGTGCTCAGTCTTATTTTTTTATGTTCCTTAAATTATATGAGTAATAAAAGCTTATTTTATATGTGAATGAAACCTCGAATGACATTTCCCTGGGGAAAATCTTTTTTTGTTGTAGTATGAAAATTTAGATGAAACAATATTTATTGACTATTTCAGTCAATCTGTTGCCAATTACTCCTGACTTATTCAGTGTTTGAAGCAGAATCTTTCCTTAACTCTAATAACAGCTAGTGATATTATCCCCTAGCCTCTAAATACAACCTCAATGCCAGAAACTAAGCATCTAAAGTCTTCTACAGTATACTTTACAGTTAATTATTTCTGAGGCCACAGAAGATTTCCATTTAATTCATCTCCTAAACTGACTCTTCCTCATGCTCTAGCCGGTCTTTTTCTCTACATCCTCTTAATGGAGGAGAGCTTTCAGAGTTGTTTTCATAGTGTTCCACAGCTGTGCTGAAGACAGTAATCTGCATTTGGCTCATAGTATCAACACTGTTTGTATGTCTCTCAGGCATTCTTTAAGGGAGTTTTTTTGGTTTGTTGGTTTGGGTTTTTTTTTTGTTGCTTGGTTGAATTTGTTGTTGTTTTTGTTGGTTGGTTTTGGTTTTCTTTTTTAGTTGGTTGGGTTTTGCCGTTGTTTTGGGGTTTATTTTGGTTTGGTTTCGGTTTTTTTGGGGTTTTTTTGTTTGCTTTTTTTTTTGGTTTTGGTTTTGGTTTTTTGTGGAAAAAGTCACACTTCTTACATGAAACTTCTTGCATAAGGAGACTTCCACAAATAACATTTACATAGAAATTTTGAATTGCACATCTTGTGGGATATAAATATAAAGTTAAGTTTTTGTAAATGAGATCTGGCCTCAATCAGCAGTAGACCAGTAAAATGCCAGTAAGGAAGCCTGAGGTTTCTTCAGAGATGTATAGCTTGAGTATATCTTTAACCTGTTGTCATGTATGCTTTTTCTTCCCCTCTGACACTTTTCTCCCTCTTCCAACTTTCTAGCACCCACTATGATGCTGATGTTCTTTACTATAGATTTCTAAAATGTCTAGAAAAACTGGGATCCTAACCTTTATTTACTAATAAACCTCACTACATCAAGTATGTTAATTTGAAAGAATGTAGAGCAGAATCAAAAGATTAAAACTTGGGGATTAGATGATGTTCATGTTGCCCTTTCATCCTTCTGACCTTTTTGTAGTTTTTGGTGGGTTAGCTATGGGACAATGACTTAAATTGTTTCTTTAAGTGATGTTATTTGCTGCAACTTCTATTTCTCCCCCACCACACCCTGATCTCACTACTAACATCTTTGGTTATATTCAGGGAAAGGAAATGGAACAAACCCTGACATTACAGATATAAAGACAATCTGAGCCCACTTTTTTTATTTGTGCTGAGAGTTCAACAAAATGGATCCAATAAAATGTATATATATGAGCCTTTTAATATGTGTCAGAAACTCAGTATTTTGTAGAAAGACTTTTGTGTAGGCATTTACTCTCCTATCTCAGAGGTAAAGGAAGGCTGTGCTTACTTAAATTCCATCTCATGTATTAGGTACTCTTCTGCTCTGGAGGTGCTTTAAATAGGTCTCTGCCTGTCAGAATAGGATTTGCTGAATATATTTGACTAAAAGGGACATTTCAGCTCAACATGATTTTCAAATGCACAAATTTTTAGACCTTAACTGAACTATTCACCTAGAAAATTAACTGTCTTGATTCCTTCTTAAGTAAGATTATCTTTGAATTAAGTATATTCCATGATAAGTTGATGCGTGTTTCAACATGATTTCAGGACATTGTCACCTGCACAACTCACTGTTCACTAGTCAACTGAAAAGAAATGGGCAACCATTCCATTTGCTTCTTCTAGAAAAAGATGATACATCTTTCTTTTTTATAGATGGACAAATTTAAATTTCTGCATCAGTGTGTATAGCATGTACTATCAAGAATTTATTTTTTTAAAAAAGAAGAAAGTGGAATATCTTTGTTTTATAACATTTTCTATCTTTTTATTACTTACATTTCACTGTAAAGTCAAGTCAATATCTTGGCATCACTAACATTGTTATATAACCTTTTTTTTATTATTATCTATATTTTTACCTTTAGAACAAATCAGAACTTTGTCACTGTCATGAGATAGCCATCAAATTAGATTGGTCTCACTTCCCAGAATGTAACAGATCTATTTGTGATAAAATGAATGAGTGAGTGAAAAGTATTGCACAATGATCAGGTGGTAAATAGATTGTAGATGAGTTTTCAAGTTTAAGTTATCAGCTCTAAATTATCTTGTCCTGCAAGAATGTCATATGCCCTGAATCTGATGTTTCATAACTAAGATTTCTATAGCAATTATTCTTCTATTACACAATGCAGACAATCATGTTGACATTTACAAACAATGTGTAGGCAGATGGGTTTTTTAAAAAATAAACATAGTTTTTCTAAAACATTGCCTTTACTATAAATCATTTGGAAAAAAAAACCCAACAAAACAACAAATTTTAAATAAGAAGAAATGCGGAGATGTCTGTATGTTAGAATTGGAACAGATTTGAAAATAATATTTGATGGTTACTACTTGTGAGCTTATTTGCCAGACAAGAAAGAAGTGACCAAGAAGTAATCTATCATTTGTCATTTTTGTTATTAATGATTGCTTTGGCTGAAACAGATAACTCCATTATTAAAATGAAATCCTTCCTCCATGCACCCACTCCTGTATGTATCAGTAGGGCTGTAGTCTAAGGGTACCGATATTTAGCTATATAATTTTTCAGACACAAAAAAATTCAGGACAAATCGTTCTGAGCCTTGTGACTTTTAATCAGATCAATATTACAATTAATACAACAACAGCAATGATAGTGCAGTCTGAAAAAGGCCAATTAAAAAAGTGACTAACTTTGTTTTAACCAGCAAGCTTTAAAAAAAACCAAACACATCATGATATAAGTCACAGTTACTTGACAGGATGGGGGTAGAGGAA
Organism: Sclerurus mexicanus; assembly: GCA_013396755.1. NCBI lineage: Eukaryota > Metazoa > Chordata > Aves > Passeriformes > Furnariidae > Sclerurus > Sclerurus mexicanus. Next base: position 49,254 of record VWZF01006091.1, read on the forward strand.
GATGGGACTAATACAAAGGCCACCCTCTTGAACTCCATTCTGCTATGGTATCTACTTTGTAATTTTCCCAATAGTTTTTGTGTTAATGAAGTTCATTTAAGATAATCCATATGCCGACAGCTGTCAAATTCTGTCAGCCTACGTATAAGGGAAGTAAAGACTTCCTTTCTTTGTTAAAGTCAAACCAGATTCAATCAGATGTGTTTTTCTGTCACATTGACTAATCTGTCTTCTCAAATATTTGTAACACATCAGTCCATCTGATTAAGTACAGTTTAAGGAAGGCAAAGCATGGCATTGTGTCCTTTAATCTGTCAAGGTATATTTTCCTTTGCTTTTGAAATATTCCGGTATCCTCTGTCAAAGGCAATTTTTTGTATTCTACCCTAGCATTCATATTAATTAATCTTTAAAATATACTTGCCCAGGACAAGGCCAGTTGGGAAGAATATATCTCACCTGTCTTATTTTGTTACTGATGCTGTATTTGGCACCTGAAACGGCTTTACATTTTGCAGACAGATAGCATTTTAGTGGTCAAAACAGTTGAAAGGAAGTTATGACTTAAGCTGGATTTGCTTGATTTCTTTAAAACTTATTGTTTCCCTGATGCAGAATTTCTTTGCATTTTGGTGACATGTATAAGGCAAACAGAAAAGTGTCTGATTTGAAAAACCTACTTCACCAAAGAAACATCCCAACTTTTTACTCAGCTCTTGCTGAAAGGCTTGCAAAATAGTTTCCCATTAGCTGCATCTAACTGGAGTTTCCATGCTGACATTTAACACTAAGTGCATTTTGTTTGTCAAATTTGCTGTGGAAAGTCTGATTATTGGGCAAAATTACTAAGATCTCCTCCTTGTTCTGGGACTGAACTGGTTTGACCCCTTTTGCTGGGTCACTTTGTCAATTTCCAAAAGCAATTTTTGTTTCTGGACTCCATCTTTCATAAAAACTGTGTAGTGAGTCATCAATAACACTTACACTTTTCTGACTGCTGTATGTACAAGACTTAAAATATACTTTCTTTATGTAGCGTCAAATAAAGGATGTAATTACTCAAACTTTCATTTTAATATATATCCTGATTAAATACTCACACTACAATGAGTAATTCATTTAAACACTTATGAAACTAATCAATGTGATCTAATACCAATGTTTGGTGGTCGTATTTGGTTTGCCTGATAGAAAACATACAAAAGTACCAGTCATGACCTTGAATGATTGATAATCTATGGCACTGACAGTCAGACAGAGTGGTAGTGTAAAACAGAGCCCAAGCTAATGAGATGTCCTGCAGCTGGAGAAAGGAGTCAGTAGCAGAAATTAGAAGGTAATTATGCAGTAGCATAGATGAAGAAAAGGCAACATCAGTGAGACTTGGCTGAAAGCAGTTGGAAACACTCATATGGAATGTCTTACTAATTCTCTTGTTAAGTCTGTGTGGAAACTGGGTCCAGATTCTGTGTTGTCCTCTAGATTGCCATCTGGCAGTCACTTTTTTCAGTAGAAGTATTAACTTGCTAACCTACAGATCTCATATTCATGAACTAAAAATAAAAAAAAAGTGACACCTTGCCTTCATTAGAGCATTTTCCCATGTCATGAATTGTAGTTGTTTGGACCTAAACCACTGCACGGATCTACTCTGTAGAACTGTTTTAATAGTTCAGGTTGAAATTCAGACTCCACCTATTTAAAACCAAAAGAGTGAAGGACACAAAAAAGACACTTAATAATGCACCTTCATATTTATGAAAGTTTATTTATTCATATTTAGGGGACACAGGGAAAGCTGAAGTATCAGACTCTATGTGACTCTGTAATCTCTTGTTTAGTGTAAAGTACACTAGGGGTATTACATGGACAAGAAATATGACTAAAAAACTAATAATTGAAAAATCACTTCCCAGCTCATAAAGTGTATAAATCACCTATAAAGCAATAGTATGTAGTATAACTAAGCAGACTTCAGAGTGTAACAGTAAAATTTGTTTTCTAAGGATTGTTTGGATAGAAATACTAGTTTGAATTGCACTACAGACTGCATTGCTTGAGAACATGGTTTTGAACTGCATGCCTTAGGATGAAGTTACATTGTAGAGACAAGAAGAGACAAGCAGACTGTCATCTATCAGGTAAAGCAAAATCTTCCTACCGCAGAGGCAACCAGCTGATCAACAACATTATAATTTCAGGTGACCCCAGTCTGAGGACTCCACAAATGCTTAATGGTCCAGCTGGGTGGATAAGGAAAGAAATTCTCTTCTCCACTCAACTCATCCATAATTTCTTTTGGAAGCTAATGGGAGGAGGCAGTTCATGTCCTTGTGGAGCCTGAAGCACCTGCTAAGATGACAGGCTCTATTTTCTGTCAGGTGTTACTTTTCTGCGTAATAACTCTGAAAAGGACTTCATATACTGGTTTTCTTTCTTATATACTGGCTTTTTCACTATATTATTAGAAATAAAGAAGTACTTCAAAGATTACTATTTGCAGACTCTGAATAACAAAGTTATAGATGAGAAAGCTTAATTAGTAAGTGATTGGTTTTCATTAAAGAGAGAAGGTTACTTGAAACTGCTTATATATATAATCATCCATTGGAATACTCAACACTTCACAGAATCACAGAATATCCTGAGTTGGAAGGGACCCACAAAGACCATCGAGCCCAGCACAGGACCATCCCCAAGAGTCACACCATGTGCCTGAGAGTATTATCCACATGCTTCCTGAACACTGTCAGGTTTGGTTCTGTGACCATTTCTCTGGGGAGCCTGCTCCAGTGCCCAGCCACCCTCTGGGGGAAGAACCTTTTTCTAATACTCAGCCTAAACCTTCCCTGACACAACTTCAGGCCTTTCCCTCAGGTCCTGTCACTGGTCACCAAAGAGAAGAGATCAGTGTTTACACCTCACAAGGAAATTGTACACTGTGATGCGGTCCCTCCTCAGTCTCCTTTTCTCCAGCTGAAGACACTAATTCCCCTCAGCTGCTCCTCATACAGCTTCCCCTCAAGGGTCTTCACCATCTTCATTGCCCTCCTTTGGATGCTCTCTAATGGCTTTTCTAATACTCAGCCTAAACCTTCCCTGACACAACTTCAGGCCTTTCCCTCAGGTCCTGTCACTGGTCACCAAAGAGAAGAGATCAGTGTTTACACCTCACAAGGAAATTGTACACTGTGATGCGGTCCCTCCTCAGTCTCCTTTTCTCCAGCTGAAGACACTAATTCCCCTCAGCTGCTCCTCATACAGCTTCCCCTCAAGGGTCTTCACCATCTTCATTGCCCTCCTTTGGATGCTCTCTAATGGCTTAATATCTTCCTTATATTGTGTTGACCAAAACTGCACACAATATCCAAGCTGAGGCTGCCCCAGTGCAGAGCAGAGTGGGACAATCCGCTCCCTCAGCTGGCTGGCGATGCTTTGCCTGATGCCCCCCAGGACAAGGTTGGCCCTCCTGGCTGCCAGGGCATTGCTGACTCATATTCTACTTGCCATCGATCAGGACCCTCAGGGCCCTTTCCATGGCAGTGCTTTCCAGCATCTCATTCTGCAGTCTGTACGTACATCTGGTGTTGCCTCATCTCAGGTGTAGCATCCAGCACTTCCCCGTGTTGAGCTTCACATGGTTGGTGATTGCCCACTCCTCCAATTTGTCGAGGTCTCTTTGCAGGGCCTCCCTGCCTTTGAGGGAGTCAACAGCTCCTCCCAGTTTTGCGGGGTTTGCAAATTTGCTTTTGTGAAAGAGCAAAATATATCTGGCCATTTTTAATGTTTTTAATTGCTGTTGCAAGTAGGAGTACATTGTTATAAGTATGTTCAATTCTTTCCGTCATGTCCTACATACTTTGCATTTTCCAGGAAACATGGCTTCTCTTAATTTATGAAAGTCAAGGCTCCACAGACAACTTTGCATGGAGAAAACCATTTCGTTTTCTTGATATAACACATATTCTACCAGGACAAGGAGGAATGAGAGATTTAAAATGACAAGCATCATTTATCTGTCAGGAACAACTTTTCCTTTGGGAAAGGACACCCAGGTCCCTTTTTGTGCCACTGCTTTTCAGCATTTCATCCCCAAGTCTTTGTAGATCCAGGGTTTCCCCTTCCCAGGTACAGAATCGGGCACTTGCCCCTGTTGAACTTCATATGGTTGGTGATTGCCCAGTCCTCTAATTTGTTAAGATCTCCCTGCAGGGTCTCCCTGCTTTTGAGGGAGTCAACAGCTCCTTCCGGTTTTGTGTCATCTGCAAACTTGCTTAGTATCCCTTTCAGTGCCATGTCCAAGCCATTTATGAAGACGCTGAAGAGCACAGGGCCTGTGGAACCCCAGTCTGATATCCTCCTACTCACTATAACCCTCTGTGCCAATTGCTCACCACCACGTGATGTGTTTATCCAGCTGTGGGCTGGACATTTTGTCCCAAGGGATCTTGTGAGAGACAGTATCGAAAGCTTTACTGAAATCAGAAAAGATTACATCAACTGGCTTCCCTTGATCAGCTGTGTGGTTTACCCTGGCATAAAAGGAAATCAGGTTTGATAAGCAGGACTTTCTTATCCTGAAGCTGTACTTATTGTGACCAATGACTGTGATGTCTTTCAGGTGTTTTTCAACACTTCCCAGAATAATCTTCACAACATTGCCAGTCACTGAAGTGAGGCTGACAGACCTGTAGTTTCGAGGGTCTTCCTTCTTGCCTTTCTTGAAAATCAAAACATTTTCCAGCTTTCCAGACCCCTCTAGATTCCCAAGATCACTCAAAAATCTTTGAGAGAGGTTTTGCAGTTACATCAGCTAGATCTTTGAGGATTCTGGGATGAATCTCATCTGGTCTCATAGATTTGTAGGGATCCAGCTGGAGCAGCAGATCCCACAGAATTTCAGGCTTGACTGGGAGTTGATCATTCTCACAGTCATACTCCTCCAGCTCAGGGCACTGAGACCACTGTAGTCCATCATCCATGTTGAAGACAGAGACAAAGAAAGTGTTAAAACACCTCTGCCTTTTCTCTGTCCCTGCTTGTGAGATGACCATCCCCATCCTGTAATGGTCTGATGATATTTCTATACTGCCTATTACTATTAATATATTTGAAAAAATTCTTTTTATTATCCCCCATATTTCTGACCAGCTGCAATTCCGAGCATTGAGCATTCGCTGTATAGATTTTCTCCCTGCAGAGGCAAGCAGCATCTCTGAATACTTCCATTGTCCCTTGACCTTACTTCTACTAGGCATACACCTTCCTTTTTAGCCTTATCTCCAAGAGAACATTCCTGTTCAGCTGTGCTGGCCTTCTGCCTCATCTGCTTGACTTTCGACATTTGAGAATTGCCTGCTTCTGTTCTCTTAGGAGCTGATGTTTGAAAAGTGACCAGCACTGATGGACCACAGCACCTACAAAAACATTTTCCCACAGGATCTTACTTACTAATTCCCTAAGCAGCCTGAATTCTGCTCTCCTCATGTCCAGAGCTGAGGTTTTGCTGGCACTTTCCCTCCTGTTAAGAGATTTTAAACTCAATCACCTCATGCTTGCTGTGGCCAAGACAGCCACCAATCTCCACTTTGCTCATGAGATCCACTCTGTTGACAAGCAGCAGATCCAGGAGGACATCATTCCAAGTCAGCTCCCTTAGCACCTGTTTCATAAAGTTGTCATCCAGGTTTTTCAGGAATCTTCTGGCCTGCATTGTACCAGCTGTGTGATGCTCCCAGTTTATTTCTGGCAAGTTGAAGTCCCCCAGAAGGACAAGGGCAGTTGACTTGGAAGTGTCCTTTAGTTCCTCAAAGAATAATTCATCAGCATCATCATCCTAGGTGGGAGGTCTAAGGCAGATTCTCATGATGACATTTGCATTATTTGTTTGCCCCTTGATTCTTACCCAGGAGTTCTCAACTGTGCCATTGCCAACTGTGAGCTCCATACTTTCTAATCCTTTCATTACATATAGTGCCACCTCTCCACCTCTTCTACTCTGCCCATCCCTTCTGAAGAGCCTGTAACTGTCCAACAGGGCATTTCAGTAACAGGTCTCATCCCACAATGTTTCACTTATGACAATGGTATCCAATCTCTGGGGCTGGGCCAAAGGCATTTGCAGAAACATCACTTCCAGTGGCTACAACTAGATAGTGGATCACAGTTCATGTAAGAAAAATTACTTATGTTGCCAATTTCTATGTGGCAGATTATTCTTTTTAGCCACTATATAGTCCTAAAGCTACCTTAAAAATAGTACATTAGATAGTCAATATAGGACATACAGAAACTGAAATTCTATTTTCATCCATAGTGTTTATATAAAGAAGAAGAAATCTTTCAGCTGGAAATACTCATTAAAAGTTTAAAGATATTTTAGTGTCACTATATTATTCATCTGCAAAATGAATGATTATTTGTAATAGAGTCTTTGACTGTCTCTCCAAGGACTCTCCAGTCACATGTAATGATACTTCATGGGCTCTGTTACCATTCCAAGTCATTGTAATGGAAAGAACGGGACAAAGACTATGATCCCAGTGGGAGGTCTGCTATTCTTGGCCTTTGTTTTCCTTCTGCTCTTTCATTTCCAGATTTCCAGCTATGGATTCTTCTCAGAAGAGTGGAGTAAGGAGACCAACAGCTTTATTTGGTATACAGGCATAATACATTCGGATCTTAGATATATTTCTCTTTTTAAAGGCCTGACCTAAATAAATGCCTACCAAATAATTCAACTTCTTATAGAAGACAAAAATGTGACTGTTCTCTGTTTAACAAAATCACATGTAAACCGGGGACAAAATAGCAAATCGAGCAGTTATGCTTTCATGTGATTAATATATAAAACTTAGATTTTACTTTATTTTTGATATCTGAAATTCTGTCTCCTAACCAGGAAAATTATAGGAAATAAGACAAAAATAGTTTTCTCTTACAAAAATTCATAGACAGCAAATCAGTACCTAAGACTATTTTACTATTTATCTACTTAGCTGTGAGCTTTCAAATTCTTGGCTAGAGGGTCACTGAGGTAGCAATATGCATGTTTTAAGGAAAATACAAGATGAGAAGAAAAGAACTTAAACACACTCATTCCCTGCATTAATTTTGTACAAGTTGCACGCATACTATAAACAAATAATACATTTGGATGCATACAGCTACTCATCTTTGGCATGTATATATAGGAGTGAGATGCAGCCAACAAACTGCGCAAACAAGGAACACAATGTTGCCTAGAAATGATGCTTTTCTTTGAAAAGATGAGTAATATTCCAAGATGAAAACAATTAGTATTGGACTCATATCATACTTTTTCCAATACTTTCAAAAGAACTGGAAAACCAAGAGACATACTACAATAAACTTATAAAAACAAAAACATGAAAGGAAAATTAGTTCAGCTATTGAGAGCTGAGTATCTAAATTTGGGCTTCTGAGTCTACAATAAAGCAGCAGTATATTAGATCCACTTTTCCAAAGGGCTGAGATCTCAGCATCTTCTATTAAAGCTGACATTTTTGAAAGTGTGATGACCTACTTAAGTATTTTCACCTGGGTTTCAGCTCATAATGCTAAATTCCCATATTCATTAGTCCTTGGAAAATAAACATAAGTGCTCTGCAAATAGTGCAACATTATGAAGAAAGGGAATATAAAGAGAAAAGATAAATATAGTACTTAAAAAAAACCAATATCAAATAAATCTGAAATGTCAGACTTTATCTCAGTACTTTTGGTCATCAAGAAAAGCACTGCTGTTATTTTTTATATACTTGTTTTTTCCACAATACCAGAAGGTAGGATCAGACCTAAATGTGAAACATATTTAAAGGTTCCTCATTTTACCGTGGAAACATTGATAAAATCGATCATCTGGCTTTTTCTACTCTGTTTCCTTGTGCTACAGATAGACTGAGTGTTGTGAACAGCCAGTTAGCAGTAAACATCTGGTAATTTCTTCTGTTCTAACAGGTGATCTTCATCTTGGATGCTAAGAGTATACTGTTCAAAGCAAGCAAAAGTAGTCCCTGCTTGACTTGTTTCCTGAGTTTAAGTGTGCAGTGATAGAATGGACTCAATTTAACTTTAATCAGAGTTAGCTTACTGCACTATGGCACTCTTGATTTGAATACAATTTTCCTTCAGTTCTTTGGGCAGCTTCTCAATCAAAATATATTGTTTCTACATGAATTTGTACTCCATGAATTTATCATAGAACTTTTATGTACTAACATAACATACACTTAGGAAAACATTAAAATATCTGTAATATATTTATTTTGCTTAAGGCACAAATTTTTATTTAAGTGTTATGTAATATGTATTGTCTGACTCACAACCCTTTATGGTTATCTTCTGATTGCTACACCATGGCTCTAAATACCCACAACAATCAAGAGAAAGCACCATTCTCCAATGGAATGCATCAGTGGAAGCAAGGCAGAGATCGGACTGGTACTGGCACTCCAGAAAGAGTGACCAGATTAATTTCTTTGCAGGAGAGTTTCTGGCAATAAGGATCATGTGTCCCTCATGGTGTGTAGAAGAGTCCTTCTTCCACCTCTTATCCTGCTCTGCGTGCAAATCTGTGCAACCTAATGCAATCACCTTTGTGATAGTGATAAATGTTAGTTTGTTTGGGTCTGTTGGTTGGCTTGTTTTGTTTTGTTTTGCTTTTTTTCTGGGTTTTTGGTTTTTTTTTGAGTTTTGTTTTTGTTTTTTGTTTATTTGTTTGGGTTGGTTTGTTTCTTTTATTTGTTTTATTTTGTGTTGTTGTTTTGGGTTTTTTTCCATTAACAGTACAGTTTTAGTTCTTTACTGATCTTATTTTCCTGTGGTCTAGTCACAGAAAGTCCAGGAGCACTTCTCTTCCTTTCACAGACCCACACCACATTCCTCCACTGATCACCCTCACAGAAGGAAACAGGAGACCATAAAGATAGGATTGTCAAAAATCAGGAAAAAAAGCAGGACCCATAACTGAAAAAAAACAAAAACAAATAAAAAAAAACCCAACCAAAAAACCCAATAAAAGACAGGCATAGCTAAATAAAGAACCGTTTATTTTTGAAGGGCAAGAGAAAAGCAGTGCTGGGAATTGTTCCGTTATTATTTTTATGGAAACATACAGACAGCTTTTCCAAGACTGCCTGTATGGANGAAACATACAGCCAGCTTTTCCAAGACTGCCTGTCTGCATATTAGGTGACTTTAAAGAGCTGCTTAACCCAGGCAAGTAGATCAGCTGAAAACATGCAGAAGCTATTATTAGCACAGGTACTTCTGTCTGACAAAAAAGCTAGATTTTGTTCAGACAAAAATACGGTAAGATCTGAAAACAAACATATTGTGACTGCATACATATGCTTGCTTGCTTGCTTACACAAAATTATTCTAAAAGAAAAGTAAAAATAGTGATATTCGATGTCCTAAAAAACAGGGAGAGGAATATTTTACATGATTGATCCTTAGTAGCATAGTGGCTTAGATCAGATACAAGATGAATGACTGCTGTCTTGGGCAATGCTCTGGCAAAGGACAGCCTTTATAAAATTTAAAGTCTTATTTGGCTGAAGGTATTTTTACCCAAAATTGACCAGTTCAGTCCAGGGTTTGGGTCTATTCCCATATTCCTTATTGATATAAAACGGTTAAACAATGTACCATTCCCAGCCTGTGCTTTCTGGAGTGTCACTGTCCACATTCTGTCACATACTGGCAGATGATGATTTAGCCTACATGATTCAAACTCTCACCACCTTTCAGTTGAATATGAAACATTAAGTGCCTAGGAAACACTAACTGGTATAAAACATTATAGATTGTCCTTTTATTAATCCTGGTTACTGCAAATGATTCAAACCTGCATCCCATTCTCTGTAGTAAAGATAACAATTCATCAAGCTTGAAAGAGTTCAATAACCCCGAACCAGTATATTAGCATTATCACCTAAAGCTCCAGCCTTCCTTTAATAAATTCCTGCTCCTGAGGCAATGACATTTGCTAGGAAAAGCCTAAAGACTGTCTGTGAAGGGACAGGCATTTTCGGGGCTGATTCTACAGCATACAATGCATTCCCCAAGAATGAAGAACTAGCTGCTACCTTCTCCTCTAAAGTAATTTCTTCAGCACTTATTTTTTGCCTCTACCATAAGCATACAGCAACATGATCCTATTACTGAAATGAACCCAAGACACAGCACTTCTTGCACATCTGCCACTGGGGAGAAGATGTGAGAATGAACATGTGGCAGATGTTACTTATGTTGCTTAATGCATTATTGGAAGGTGTTCAAATATAGGGGTGATAAGATATCATATGGAATACAGTAGTACAGAACATATGCAGCAACAAAACCTGGGAAAGTGCAATTGTGCTGTAAGGTTTCTGAGTTTTCTTTCCATTTCCTTACAGCAACATTTTCCCCAGTTTAATCGACTCATTCTCTCTATAAACCTTTGAAGAAATTAATGTGTTATTATGAAGACTTTTTCCTCCTTTCCTAGCCTTACCTAAACACAAAACTTTGAATGCCTTACCTCTTTTTTATTATTATTTCTTTTTTCCCCCCCAGGCTTGTGTGGAAATTTGTTGCCTTAATGTGGTGTTTAATGGAGCTATTTTACTGCTTCCTCTAATATGTTTATGGTTTGTTCTGATACGTAGATAGATTAATAGAACTGAGGGCCCAAGCTGGCCTCTAGGTCACCTATCTAATCTGACTTCCTGCATATCATGAGCTTCGAAGGTTATGTCTACATATTACAAAGTAGCATGATGAAGATGCCTGAGCTAACTCCAGAATCATAAATATTTTTGTCACATCATTATGGCATTCCTCTTGGGATGATTAGCTCAGTTGGAACACTATATAGCATAGCTATACCACTGCTGGATACAAGCTAATATTTCTGCATGAGACCCCAAGGACACCCTAGCTCAACATATTTCAGCATGAGGCTGCCTGACTTATGTTGGCATCTCCTCAATTTCACTTAGTTTCTGATGTTTAAGACGAACTAAAGATAATGCTGAATATATATGTGCTTTTAAAAATCAATCCTTGCACATAATTCATAATTTTTGTGTTTTGTAATGTAATAGTAGATATAAGTGAAAAAGTAAGATAAGAAAGCCTATCCAAAACATTCAGCTAGAAAAGTCCTGACATATATGAAGACAAGATTATAAGCAAAACATGAAATTATTCCCATTGTTTTTGAAAGTTACATAGCAATAAGCAGAGGCTTCCAAGAGAACCAGAGCCATGCAAAATTGTAATTTGTACAAAAGCAGTAGATGACTCCCTGCTCCTTCAGGATCTTTTTGTTCATTTGCTTGTTGAAAATAAAATGCAGAAGGCTTCCCTGGGCAGAAGTTAACCTTAAAGCTGTTTGGGATGTCTCTATGGGAAGCATCCCAAACTAGGGGTCCCAGGAGATCCCTAATGTAATCATTACATCATATATTCACAAATAATGAATCTCAGGGACTCTATTCCTGAACAACTTGAGGAAAACCTGGCAGCAATGTGACCTCTCTTTCATTACAGTTCCTATAGATTTTTATTCATAGGCCTGGTATGTATTCAAACAAGTTCATTTTGAGTTTAATGTACTTCCAATAGATCAAGTTAACAGAAAGAAAACAAAATACCCAGGCTTTGCAGGTTTAGTCTGTATTACAGAGCCAGCTGTACAAGAATGATCATAAACTAGGTAGTCACTGTCGTGATGGGGAACAAAGATAGTACATTGTATAAATTGTACTAAATGAAATATAATTTTAAGTCTTTGCTTTGTTGTTTTCCTGAATGAACTTTGTCATCTTAGTTCTTCTCACTACCTTAGATGATTTAGTCTCTACTGCAGTGACTCTTTCTGACTACTTCACAACTTTAGGGTGAATATGTAGTGGGCTAAAAACATGCGGTACATTTTTTCAATTGAAACACTTGTTTTCCTATATACAGCCTAAAAGATGAATGTTGCCTTCTATTATGCAGATGCAGAAATGTACTATTGCTTTGATTGTGACCTATGTTTCCCCTATCATCCTCTTGAGTTCACAAGCAGCTATAACTTTCACAGTGAACAGCAGTGATATGGATGAAAGAAATCAATCCACTTTTCATCAGATTCCACTTAAAGCAATATCCATCTTCCCATTGGCAGTTGTACCATGTAAGGTAATAAAAGGGATTTATGAGACTCCAAACAGTTACAAATTGTAACTTACATGTGTAAGGATCCACAAGTGTATCACAAGTATGATTTGGGAGTAACTGTAGTTTAAGTCTAGTTTTAAACACAGCAATTTCTCTGGCTCTTTATTATAACAAATGTATATGATCATTAAATGGATTTTTATTTTTTTTGAGAAAATAACATTTCTGTGAATGGGAAATAATAAAATATGAAACTATGGAACTGATGACTTTGTTCTCCAGCTGCTTCTGTTGCCTCTAATATGCTATTTGCCTTCTGACTTTCAGTAATTGTGTCCCTTTTCTGGCAGCTGAAATTGTATGCTTCATCCCTCTAATCAATCAGTCATAGAATCAGTAAGGTTGCAAAAGGTCTCTAAAATCATTCAAGTCCAATGGTTAACTTAACTCTGTCAGGTCCACCACTAAACCATGACCCTAAGTGCCACATCTACACTTACTTCCAGAGACAGCTCCACCTCGAGTCCTGAGTGCAGCTTTGGGCACAACACCAACACCAACACAGACAATCTCCTTCCTCCAGGGGCATGGGCTTGACCGAGCAATTCTTCTGCACCTTGTTGTCTTCACCATGGACCAGAAGCTGATCTCTATTTATTTCCTCTTGGGAGAGCCCTTGGCCCCTGCCATCTTTCCCTTGGGAGAGCCTATGGCTTCTGTTGTCTTCCCACTCTTTCTCTCTCTTGGCCAAGGTCCCTGCCTCAATCTCTGGCCCTGCCACCCCTGCCCACTGAGGGCACAGGCTTCCAGCTGGCTTGGCAAGGGGCTAGGGGAGCAGCAGGGGCTGTGCAGGGCAGTTGCCTGGCTCTCTGCACCTGCTGCTGCCTCCTGCTTGCTGAAGGCAGTAGAAGATGCTTCTTTAGCTGCCTCTTGTGCCTCGGCAGTGGAAGCTGCACAGTGATCCTACTCCTGCAAAACTGCCTGTGGCTGCCTTTGCTCCTCCCACGGGCAGGAGGAGGAGGAGGAGGCAGCGATGTGGGATGGAGACAGCTGCCCCTCTGTGCTGTCAAGCCTCGGCCTGACCTCCAGGCAGCTCTATGAAGTCCCATCCTTCACCTTGAACTTCCCCTGCAGGCTTGGCAGGTGCTTGCTGGGCTGGAAGTTTGATGAACTTCTTCATGGGCATCTCAGGCATCCTCTGCCACTGAGGTACCCAGGGAAGATGCTGCCTCCAGAGGGAGGTGGTCTCCTGAGAGTGGGCACTCCCAGACTGTCCAATATCCTCCTGGTCAGGGCCAGATCACCATGGCCTCTATTAATGAAAAACTGAGCCCTTGTGCCAACAAGTGCAATGCTACAGGCAGCTGTAACTTTTGTTGATTTAAACTCAGTATTTCTGCCCTAAACTAGACTCTAGTACTCTGTTGACAAGACTATGATACTACACTCTCACTTTCCAAGCCATCAAGGCCTAGCCTGTCTTCTGAAGTAAAATCTAAATATGAATCAGTCTGCTTCCCTTCTTCTCTCCATAACAGTGTTTCCTTGACTGGAAAATTAGCTGGACTTGATCACCAAAAGAGGCAACACACAAGATAAAGAAACAGATTGTGTGGATATTCAAAAGCTCTGGTCTGTACATGATCTTGAGTCCTAAGTTTGAACATGGACAGGTATAGTTCTCTGAATTTACTTGTACAGAAAGAAAAATGTTTTTTGTTGCAAAGATATAATGCTGGTTTTCATTTGTGGGATTTTGTCCCAAGTGTTTATTTCAAGCATGTGTGTTTAGTTAGTATGTGGGGTTTTTTTGTTTGTTTTTGGTTTGTGGGGGAGTTTTTTCGGTTGATTGATTGGGGGTTTTAGGAGGGAGTTTGTTTGGGTTTTGGGGTTTTTAATTGCACTTTTTTGGGTTGGGCTTTTTTGGTTTTTGGGGTTTTTTTCGGTTTGGTTCTTTTGGTTTGTTTTGGTTTGTTTTTTTGGGCTTTTTTTGTTTGGTTTGTTGGGGTTGGTTTTTTTTTTGTTTCGTTTTTTTTTGTTTGTTTTATGGTTAGCTATATATAACTGGGCTCCTAGTTAACAGTTAATATTCTTAGTTTGGAACATCTAAACCTTAATATTTTTCCATAGACTTTTAGTCTGTCAATAGAAAATCTCACATTCTGCAGGACACTATGAAGTATGACGTGAAAATAAAGAGAAGACTCATTTCAAACAGTGAGAGGAAAGCCAAGGCAGGAGATATTTAGTGCCTCAGTCCATCTGCCGTTTGAAAAAAGAAAATGTCTGTTTCTTGTCAGCTTGCAATAGGAAAAAAAGCAGGATGTAAGAGCTGCTGTAGTATGAAGGGAAAGGGCACACCAAATACCACTCATTCACAAGTCCATTGTTTGATCCATGCTTCTTCATCCTTTACATCTTTGCATATTCATATAATTTAGTTTTTATTTACATGAACATGACATCCAGCTCTTGAACTCATAGTTTTCCAGAACTTCTAATTTGCTTCTAATTTCCAGAATTTCTGAACGTCTGGCAACACAAGATGCAAATTGTTACCTTCACTCCCATAAAAGAGTTGACCTACCACTAGATTATGTACATATGAAAGAACAAAGCGCAAAAACTTGCTTGTTGTCATTTTCCAGCAATGAGTCCACTTAGCATTACTACTTCTTATCTTGCTTCCTTAACTCCTGTAGGAAAAGAACCTCCTCAGATCCAGGCCTCTAAATGTTGACCTCTGAGACACAGTCAGGAGGCAGCCCTGTGTGGTTCAGCTTAATTAGGTAATCATTCATTATTATAGAAAACACTTGTACAGCTGAATCAAAGTTGCATTTGCTTTCTCAAGAAGCTACTCAGCTTTAGTTTATGGGCTTATCCAAATATTGTTAATAGGAAATGTTCTTGACCTAAAAATCCACTCCATGACCAGAAGGGTGCATTGTCTGCACAGAATGAATTACTGCCAAACTTGAGACTATGAAGACACATACCGTGTACCATGGGTGGAGTCTAGCTGAGTATTTCAGTGTTGAAATAATGGCATAAGAAAGGCATCTTTTGACTGCCTGTTGTAACAGTGCATACCCTCATGTGGAAAGCATTTTTACACCCTATTCATCAAACAGAAAAGCTTCCACTGACATTGTAAACAGAAAGATTTTAAGAACATCACACGAGAAATCTGACTGTAAAAGTTTATGGTACTGCTGAAACTCCTCTTGATGTCATGTTGGCAACCAGTTGACTTCTTCAGCATCTGGTGCTACTACACTTGATCAGGTCAGTGGTGGCTGAATACCAATACACTAAGAATGGGAAGGCTACTTCTATCTTGCTCTGGGGATGAAAGTTAAGAAGCTTTAGGGCAATAGATTTTAGAAGAAACACTGGAGAACTGAAAAAAGCCCAACTGACTGCAGACAATGTCCAGTAGCTAACTCTGCTGAAAGGAAATGAAGAAACATTTCATGTAGAAAGCTTGTAACTTCAAAGGTAAGACATGAGAAATTTCATGCAACAGTATCTGAAGATCAATTTTCTTATTAATGCTGACAAAAATGAAAATTATTTGTTTATATGTTGTTAGAGACATGCATAAATTCATATTAGGTAAGTACATCAACTAAAAGATTTTGTAGAAATCAAAGAAGCAATACATAGGATTGCTTCAAAGACAAACGGAAGTGTGATCCAATGAAATTTTCAATCCAGCTATTAATTTTATTTAATTAATATGTTAGACCCAACTGATATCCAGTGCAAGGTTGCTGTCAATTTTCCTTCAAAAATTGTTTCTCAGGATTTTAGCACAGCTTTTCAAACTATAGTTTCTTCCCATAAAACAAATATAAAAGGAAATTAATCTAGAAATGCTGAAGCTTTACCATATGCTATGGTTATTTTGATATAACTTCATTGGCCACTGCAGAGATTCATTTTTCAAAAATTCATGAACACACCATGAATACCTACAGTTCAGAAAACAGCCAGCTATTATTGTGGGAAATTACGTGGTTTGTTGATTGCCCCAATAACATTCAGTTGAACTATTGGTTAAAATGGTTTCCAGAAGTACAGTTCTTACTTAAGTCTTTCTGCAGACAAAAAATACAGTCCTAGAAAAATAAAATCTTTTTTCATCACTCAGCCTAAAAAAGATGTTTTGTCTTGTGGTCATACAACTAGCTTTTATAACTCTTGTCCAGTTGTTTATAACATAGTTTCTTTCGTGCAAGCTGGCATAAATTTATGCTGTCTATTCAGTAGTAAGAATTATATAACAGAGGCATATCTGAGATATTAAACCATGGAAGAAAATATCTTAATTATATGAGGAGGCATATCAGTGATTTTTAGCAGTACTTTCATTAAAGTATTTATTAAATCTGCTGTAATGAAGTTGGCTGTAGTGTGAAGGCTAAATTCATGTTTTGCTGATTTGGCAGAAAATACTAGCATCTGGACAATACTAGCCAGAGTACTAAGAAGGCCAGCTGAGGAGAGGATTCATCACTCAGACCTGAGTGGGTTTGGAGCATAAATTTGTCTGTATAGAGTTCATGGCATAACATGTGTCCTGGCTCTGCCAAGGCTTACTTCATGTTTCTGATTCACAATTGCAATCTATTTAAGGGCAAAATATTGGCATGATAGGTCATCAGCTGGTTGTGGAAGAGAGGTTGGTGTAGCTTGATTCCTTACACATTAGCACTGTCCTATACAGGATATCATCCTGGCTCCTTTCTTCTCCTTTGTATATGCCTAAGCCAAACACGTTCAACTTTTAAAAATTAGAAAAAATGACATGAAGGCTAAGATTTGAAACAGGAGAGAATGTGACTGTTATTTGCAGTTAATGCAGCAGAAAACAAAGTAGTTTGTGCATTTCTGCTTATGCCTCTGTTTCTTAAATCTTCCAACAGAAAGTGAAAACTTCTATTCCATCAGAAGTGCTGCAAACATATATGAAATTACCTTTTTCATCTCTAGGCAGCAGATCATTTTTACAGACGCTTCATCAGCTCTTTAACATGTGAAAGAGTCAAAGACAGATTTTAAACATTTGAATATAACTTATATTAAATTAAGCAGCAGATCAGATATCCTGTAAGACCAATCTAGAATTTCTAATTATTTTCCAATTACATTTATCATTACCTTTTGGAATGTGAAATGGAATTAAGTGGAGTAGGTCAACAGTCAAAGTACTAGTTCTTGAGAAAAACCAATTCCTTGTCATCCAACCCAAGCATTAAAGATAGCACTTGAATTCACTTTTAAAATTATTTCAATACCTTTCTGTTTAGATTTATTCTATTTTCCATAATTTTATTTCTGATACCAAGTGTCCTAGAACCTTGTTTTCTTCTCGTCTTTCTATAAAACTCCATATATTTCCAGAATAATGCATGTATCTGGCATAAACAGACTTAGCTATAACTTTCTGCAGAATGCACCTTCTTACAGAAAGCCAGTTTTTGCTTGGAGAAGTGTCCAATTACTATAAGCAGATTCTCCAGTGAAGCACAAAAACTTCAGAGACAATACCTAACCTATTGCGTTAAAACTGTAAATTCTTTATTAAATTTATATACAAGGGCTTTGATCATATTATTTCTGTAGATTGTACTAGCAAAGAAAAATAAAAATCCAGTGTCAAGAGTCGTTAAACTTTCTGTATTGCTGAAGATGTAATATTATGTTACTGCAAAAAAAGCCATGTGGATCATTTTTTCCTTTAGTTTAATCCAAACTGATTTGGAACACAAGAAAACCAAACCAAACCAAAACAGAAATGCAAACAAGGAAACTAACCCCATGCAATAAGACAGTCTTAAGCAAAGCCATTCGTAGAGTTTGGATTTTTATAGATTTGAGACTAGAGAGGAAATGCTGAGGCAACAAGCACAAATTTTCTTAGAATGCAAATCTCTAGGAAACTTTATTTGGATTAGAGCGTAAGGTACACAACTGCTCATTGTTTAGATTACGGGGAGGAGGTAACCTCTTAATGTGTTGCAAACTTTGAGTGTAGGAAATAATTAAGGCAAGTATTGAGACCTGGTTGAACAAATACTAGAGAGCGAGGATAGAGCTCCTCTGCTGGTACCCTGTTCCTTTTAACCTTGCCAGAAGGGATGTAGTGTTGGAAGTACTTTTAATACAAAGTCAAATGTAACTCTCATTTATTTATCTTCAGGAAAAGCAATCAACAAATATTTAGCAAACAAATCTCATATAATTTTAATGTGTATTTTATGCATGTATACACACATTTATACAGATTTAAGGTTAATTGTTAGTTTCTGGGTTTAATCTAATCCTGATACATATTCACACAAATATTTTAGATCAGAGATGGACTTAGCCCTCTACATATACGAGATTTGAGATGTTAGAGTCTATTCTAAGTTTAAGAGACATTTCTCTGCTTGCCATGACTACTGCACAAACCTAGGTAAGGACAGCATCTCCAAAATAGGAACAGAACACTGCTGGCAGCTTTGGTCTATAGTTTGGGAGTATGAACACTGTTAACTGTGTGATAACTCTTGGATACTAATAAAAAACATTGTCCACTTGCCATGAGACAGCCTGGGCAAAAGACAATAACCAGAAAACTTTTAGGATGTAAAATTTTGACTGCTTTCCTCATTTTCTCACAGTTTCACAAGCTGGTACAAAGAATCAAGACATACTGCAGTGATTTCAGAGCAACTCTAGTTGGAGTTTAGTTAATAATTCAAAAGTCATGCAAATTCAAAATGGCTTGGATTAGTAATATATGCACTGAATGTAACAAAGGTCTTTTCTAAACAAGATTCTTAAGAACTATAGGGGAAATTAATTAAGTTTATTCATTTAATGCAAAGGTGAATTAAAATTTTGTTTCCTTTAGACTGTCGCATTTGGAGAACAATGATTTTATTTCAGTTTAAGATTATCCTATCCAAAATAAACAAAAGCATCTTTATTTCTGTAAGAGGTCACAACCAGTGGGCAAATCCGTACATATTTTGTGCATCAGCTCTGGTTGATTCCTCCTAACTTCTCTTTTTTTCCTGTTTACACTGGACTAAGCTTAATTTTTGGCCCCCTAATCAGATACATGACTTATGTGTCTGATCACTATGTTGATTTCCAGGTACACCCGTAAGGTACCAAAGTTAGAAGAATACAAATCTTAGATGCCCTTGAAATAACAGCAAAATACGTCATTACCACCAATATGTTTTGCATTACATTGGACAGAACATACAACCAAAAAACAACATAAAACACTACAAAACATAATTAGCATTGTAATGGTGCTATACTTTGCCTGTTTTCCACTTGATTTAGTTTCTGCCAACCTTCATTTTCTCTTTGCTATGGTCCACAATCTGCTTTGGAAACACCTCGCTAATTCTAGTATCAGTTTAGCAACTATCCCATAGAGAGAAATGGCAGCCAGAGGAAAAAAAGAAATGCTAAGGGAGAGCAGCAAGGTGAGCCAGAAAAGACAATTGAAGAGAGACACAGATAGGAGAGGGCAATCTTATTTGTTTTCCGAAGAAAAGGAGAGAAAACAAGGAGAGTGATGAGAAAAGAACCAGCAATATAGCTATAGAGAGGGCAGAAGAGGACAACATACTAATTTACTGAACTCTGCATGGGACAACTGCACCCATCATTCAGGAATGTCAATCCGGGTCTATCAAGAGAGTGAAGCATAGATGGCAACCCTACCAAAAACCAACCTAATCTAAAAGCATGAATATTTTGTGTAGGGCTGTTTTTCTTGCAGTTTCTATGCTTTAGGGTTTTCTGTTTCCATCCATCTGGTATTAATGCTTGGAGACAAGAATGCAGTAGAATAGCAAAATGGGAGATGTTCTCTGATAAATTACATATTTTGGAGTTAAGGCAGGAATGATTGAATTACATAATTTAATACCTAAAACAGACATTTTATTTGCAGTTTGGTCACACAAAAGTTACTTGTAATCAAGGACACTGAAGATATGGTTCTTTTCTAGCACTCTCCAATATATACCTCATATCTATATTTGAATTACTGCTAGTGATTCTTTTAGTAACTGGAAATTAGCATCTCCCTACACATTGTTAANNCTTCTGGAAAGTAACTTTTCACCCTTTTTATAAGTTTAATAGGCAGTTAAACTGTCCTATTCTTATCTAAAGATGCAGCTTTGTGTTACAACTGATCTAACTATAAACTCCTGTCAGAATAAGCAATCTTGCTTCCTCTTTTCTCCCACCAGCTAATTCCTACCCATCCACCTCCCCTTTCACTAGAAAGATTTTCTTTCTCTTCCTTTTTTGTTTTTCTCCTTCCTTCCTTCCTTCCTTCCTTCCTTCCTTCCTTCCTTCCTTCCGAATTCCTTCCTTCCGAATTCCTTCCTTCCTTCCGAATTCCTTCCGAATT
>VWZF01006091.1:69943-81450 GCA_013396755.1 Sclerurus mexicanus
TTCCGAATTCCGAATTCCGAATTCCGAATTCCGAATTCCTTCCTTCCGAATTCCTTCCGAATTCCTTCCGAATTCCTTCCGAATTCCTTCCTTAGTTCCAAATTCCTTCCAAATTCCTTCCTTCCTTTCAAATTCCTTCCTTCCTTTTTCTCTGTCTTCCTCTATCTCTCCTTCCTCTCTTCCCCTTCCCCCTCCTCTTTTCCCTTTTCTTTCTCTCACTCATTTGCACCTTCTTTCCTTTGTTTGTTCCTTCTTTCCTTTCTCCTATCTTCATGTTTCTTTCCTTTTTCCCGTCTTCTTCCCAAACAACTCTAGTAGAGCTGAAGTGAGGGTCAAGGCCAGTGCCAGAGGAGAGGTGTGGACAGGCAAGAGGCAGGACGGCTGTCCGGTTCCACTTTTTCCCCCAGTGGAGCAGGAAGACCCAGGACTGGATGCCAGCAGAGGGAGAGTACAGCGCTTCATCACCAGGCCCTGCACCCCAAAACTTCCCACCAAGTTTGGTAATGAAGCAATACATGTGGCAAGAGCAGGTTTGCATGGAAAAGTCCTTTCCCATCAATTACAACATCAAAATGGATTTAAAACAAGCAATGGCTTAAACTGAATAATTGCTTTCCCCTTGTCCTCATAGCAGGTTTCATACTAGTCAATTAGAATAATCACTGTTTATTTAACCATTTGGTCAGAATTCACGTCTGGGACGTGCTGCAAACAGGCATGAAATCATTTCTAAAGAGCAAGGAGGTAACAGACTTACAGCTTTGAGAGAGCCAAAAGTGGCCTTGCAGCTCTTAGAATTTCCATGAAGCGAGTAAATTTACATAAGAAAATACATGTGAGCTAACATGAATAAAGTAACAGTCATGCAAAGTCAGGAAAGCCAAATGCTAAGCTTCAACTTCCTCAGTTTTAACTCTTCACATTGTATATCCTGTAGTTTTTATGGTAGGCCATAAATAACAAAATGATACATTAAAGTTTCCATTTAATAAGGAAACCAAGAATAGAAAATAACACGACAACTTGGCCAAGTAAACTCTGTGGAAACAGTCTTAAATTTTAGTGTTTCCTGAATCTGGATTGAGGATGTTTTAGACCCACATCTGGATCAAATGATGTGACTTGACTTCACCTCAGACATGAAACTGTGGCATAAGATACAGCCTTATACTAGTATCACTCCACTGCAATGGTTTGGATTTAGTTTGGTATGATTTCTTTTCAAATTTGGGGAAATTTAGTGTATTTAGATTGAGAAGAAAAAAAATAATTTTACCAGCAGAGTAATAAATTTTTAAACATTGTAGCACACTGGGAAACAGGTGAGAACATTATGAAAAACACCACATTCTGAGAAAAAATATGCTTCTTGAGATAACCATGTTTAAACAAGAGAATGCAGTTAATTCTATCTAATAATGATCTGTCTTGCATGAAATTACACCAGAACTACTACATCAGTAGTAAGTGAATTGTTCCTTATTTACACAATTACAAGTGTGATTAAACAACACCTATGGTTACATTTAAAATGCAAGAACATACTTTCCAACAGCCTACTTTTTTTGACAAAAATCTCTGTTCTGCCTTTGTGGTACTCACAGCAGAAAACTCCAGCTGTGAACTTCAGTTCTCTCATTATTTGTATAAAGTACCATTATCTCTTTTGGAGCTCAGCTGGAGTCTCTGGATTGTGCACTTCTCGCTTGGTTTAGAACTCTTAACTGAAAATATCTACAAGAGAAATTTAAAGAGAGGGAAACATAGGTACACACAAACATATGTGTAGATGAGTAATTGGAATGTATATTTGAGATCCATGAGAATGCAAGAAAAATCAAGACATATCTGGTGTTGTACTGTAAGTACACTGTCAAGCATCTGATGCAGGTAGCAATCTTCAACAGCTGCAGAACCCCTGAAAAAGAGTCAAACTCATTTTTGAACCATGAGGCTGTTCAGAGTAAGCCTGGTTATGGTGATGGCCTCAGACACGTTATCACGCCCACTTTGGCACATCATACTTTCCTTGGACAGTCGGACCAAAGGAAACTAGAAGAAAATTTGTGTTTCAGCTTCCTAGTTCTTTGCCACCTGGACTCCAGATGCCCTCCAGGGTGGAGAATTATTTGTTCTCAAGCCTGTGAAGGTTTATCCCTTGGGCATGTGCCTTGCAGGGTGCTGTCCAGAAGATGCGGCTGGTTGAGGATGGGTTGAGTTTGGAGACGGATGAGGATTCTGTGACTGAGACTGCACCAGGAAGTCGAGGTTTCTCCACAGTTGCACATGGGTCAGTTGCCTTAAGTACCTAAATTTCACTTCAGCTTTCCTTCTCCATAAAAAACCAACCAACCAACCAACCAACCAACCAACCAACCAACCAACCAACCAACCAAAAGAACCCAACAACAACAAAAACCCCTGCCAACTTCACTATGAATGTTGTCATATCAATCATTTAGGTAATGGGGCAATATTCAAGTATCTTCTGAGCTTTCACTTGCTGCCACTAAATAACAATTTTAGCTGCCAGGAGAAAGCAATGAGTAGACTGGTGTACAGTAACATAGGAGTTACATAAACTGTGATGGAGAGGGAAAACACACCTTTCAGTAGCCAAAATGAGCAAGAGAGTAAAACATTACAGAACTTCAAATTATATATTGGTAAAGTCATTCTCAAAGTGTAGACGCTAAAAGGAATATATTTCCTGGAGAGTCCAGCACCAGATTACAAGAACAGTGTGACAGATCCTTTTAGGAGGGACACACATCCTACCTCGGATGGTTAGCTCTCAGCTTCCACCAGCACTGTTTTCGCTGTCAGGAGGAGAGTTCCTACAAAGAGCCCCTGGCAGACAAATTGCTACCTGATCTTGTTTGCCAGGTTATCAGATGTATTATGAATTCAATTTTTATGCTTTTTCTACTGTTTTTAATACATACATACAATGTTCTCTGCGGTATTACTAGAGTAGAGATCAACACAAGATAGAGATACCCAACTCCAGTCTTTCCACTAGTAAGCTAGGGTATGAGTCATTGTCCAGCTTCTCAGCATAGCCTGATATACCTTGCTCCTCCAGTGTGTCAAGCCTAACCAGAACAGATACAATGGAAGAATCTGTACTTTATTACCCTTTGAACACTGATGTGGAACCATAATCACCTACTTTCTGATAAGGCTGCAGCTAATGAGGTTGCATTCCTTGTAATTCCTTCTGAAAAGTCTTGAAAACTTAAAACTGGCTTGTTCAGCAAAAGAGCAAGCGGAAGGCAGAAGGAAAGGGAGTATATTACATATACAATTGTTTCAGGGCTTCCTAGTGGCAGTGTTTTGGAAACATATTCTGCATTAGTCTCACTCCCCTATAAAATTGGTAATAGTCCAGAACTGCAATCTTTTGTTCTTGAAAAGTATGCCATTGTTAGACTATTTTATGTAGTTAAAGGTTTAAACAGTTATTAGTAAAGAAGTGTCTCAGGGTTTTTTTTCACCTCACATACACAGGGGATCTTAAGGCCCCAGACTCACACTCAGTATTCCATCACTGGATTTTTGTGTCTACTCCAGGAATAAACATAACCATAGAAACAGAAAAACATTACAAGAATGGGATCTTGCAGAGAAATTATCAATTGTAATGACCAATTTTGAGTGATCTCTAGATAGGAAATAACATATATAGCATAACTACAATACCAAACACAGGACAGTGTTAAATCATGAAATTAAAATTATGTTTCCTGCAGTAAATTGATCTGTGGTGCAGACAGAGACTTATTGATAAGCTTGGAGTTGGTCCATATATATAAGTTTTAGCACTAAGAGTGAAGGAAGTGTAAATTGTTTCAGCCACAGTGTTAGACTCAGATTTTGAATATCAGGAGTCAAGGAAGGGTGCAGCATCTAGAACATCACCAAATACTTTCTCTAGGGTCGATCTAACCAATCCTCCCTGGAACTGTCACAGATTATAAAAGATGGGTCAGTAAGAGCCCATTACTGTGACTAGCAGGGAAATTTGTTTTCTTTATCAAACTTTTTACCTTTCTTGGACATCCATGAAATTCAACTTTATTTCAGTCACTCTGCTACAGTAGTCCAGAAAATTCAGACATCAACAGTCTCAGGCAGGGTGTGACAAAGTGGAAATTTTCCACTCCTGTAATTACAAAGGAGCTGGGATCAGATACTCAAACAGGTTTATAATTGTAGGCATTTTAGTATTTCAGTTTATATAGCAAAGGATTGGTAACTCCACTAAAAGTACAATTTATTAATGGAAGGATTTGTTCCCTCCCTTTTATCTGAACAAGATAGTGATAAAACTCCTTTGGCTGAGACGTTAACATGGGACATTACAATGCATTTTGAGCAATAAACATGCTAAAACAAAGAATTAGGGTAGCTCTCAGTTTACATCCCCCCAAAAATACAGCTTTTTTCACTGATCAAAATGCATATTGTAAAATAATGCAATTGGTTATCCTGAATGTGCTGTGAATGTAATATAACTGCCTCTGCTGTAACTCTTTCTCAAATTGTTACTTTGACAGGAAAAAAAGGGGGAAAAAAAAGGTTTAGTCTTTAAAGCTGCTATACCAAGTTTCCTTAGATTCATATCATAATCCATTTTTACAACAGAAATCCCTAGGAAAAGCAAGAGAAAATTTCA
The DNA here is from genome assembly GCA_013396755.1 of Sclerurus mexicanus. NCBI lineage: Eukaryota > Metazoa > Chordata > Aves > Passeriformes > Furnariidae > Sclerurus > Sclerurus mexicanus. The sequence goes on from VWZF01006091.1 coordinate 74,622, forward strand.
AAAGCTCTTTATTTCAACAGAGTTGGCTCATCATAAGCAATTGTCTCAAGTACAATTATTTGATTTATCTTAAGGCCAGAACTTTAGTAAACAGGAAAAACCAATATAACAAAGTTTAAATTAAAGTATCTTGTTTGCAGAATTACATCTTATTGCCAAACCTGGCATATCTTGTAAGTGCTGGATGATTACCCAAGAGAACTCAGTCATTAAACTGAACTTTCCTGTGTTCACTTTTTCGTTCATTTGTGCCAAAGCCCTGAATCTGAATTTACCTAAACACATAGGAATGCCTGTCGAGGAACAGATTAATACTTTTTAGTTCCTGCTTAATATATTGTGCTAACCTGTTTTGTCTGTGAAGGAAAATACAACAGCCCAAGTCAATATCAGATTCACCACTGGGTTCATCATTCCTGGACGGTGATCCAGAGTGGCTGTTAGCAAAATAATCACTCATTTCTCCAAACTTTTAACAAAGTTGGAGTCCTCAGTCCATATTCTGACATGTTTAAATGACAAAGACACACATTGCTGTGTTGGCTGGCCTTGGTAGATGAGCAATATAAAGTTGGATCAAGAGTCCCTAAAGAGCAGAAGCAGGACCAACAACAAATAGGAAGGGTATCACTTAGTCTTTTTCAGAGTAGATTTTAATAAATTAATTTTAAATGTGGTTACAGGAATACACATTCATGCCTGGAAAAACTCTTTCTTGTAATTTATGAGCTACAACTCCTCAGAGGCTTGACAGTCTGTGGTGGATGAGCTGTACTTGCAGCATAAGCTGTTCCTCAGGGAAGAATTCAGCACACTCCAGCTCCCTTAGGAAGTGGGGAAAAGGATACCAGTGATACCTCCTCAGTTTTCTTTCTGAGCTACAGATCATTGTCAGTTATCAGCCTCAGTGGTCAGCCTGTTGAAGAGTCTTTCTTTCATGAGGACCCACCAGGTGAGCAATTTCAGCCCTTTTTTTCTATTCTGCCTTGCCAAATCTGCAATCCACAAGTCTGGAGTAGTCAGTGCAGTGGCTGAACTTCTCTGCCCAGTCTCAAGGACCTCAAAGGCCATCTGCTCAAACTCAAGGAGATGCAAGTGGGAGTGAAGTGTTTTTCCTTAGAAGGCTGCTCTTATTTACTGACTGATAAGAGAGGGAAGCTCTACCAATATTAGGTCATGCATGAGAAGGTTTTGAAAAATAGAAAATGAGTATGTAATGATGTTGGCAAACCTTTTGCATCTGGTCTGTTGTCTAATATGTTTTGTATCTTTTTTGTATGTGTCTACAAGAACTGCACAGTAACAGGATTATAGGAAATGTCACAGTTTCAAGTTGTTATTTTTAAAACTTGTATTTAAAAAATACAATCACGTTCATAAATATCTTACTAATTTATATTATAAAATATATTGGTTTATGCATTTTACAAAATCATATAGTAAGTTCTAAAAGTAACTTGAGAATTATATATAACATTTTTCATTTGTTAATTACTTATTTAGAAGCTGAACAAATGTGTGGTATTTCACAGGTAGGTATTTACAGGATGTTTTTCCAACTCCACTGAGAATTCCTACCTATAACATGAATCTTGCTGGAAAAGTTTGCACTAAGTAGAACCTAATTCATTTTTTCTACATTTTTCATTTTTGCTACATTGTACAAAGTCACTAAAACAAAGTCACATGTTAAAATATGTTATTTATATATCAAAATAACATCTGACAAAATACAAACATGAATTAATTATTTTCATTGTAATGAAGGGCAGAGTTGTTTTCTACCTTTTCTACCTAAAATACTCTCCGACTTATTTTAAAAATATTGATAATATTCACCACATTTGTTTGACAACTAAAGAATGATGGTAAACTATTCTCTAGGTAAATATCATGGTAACATTGTGAACAACTGTAATTGTATTATTTCAATTAATATATTAATTATTGATATTAATTTAATTATGAGAACACAGCTATTAAACCATTTCTGTAGCCTTCAAACCTTTAAGACACATATTGCCAGCAGTCAGAATTTCACAATCACTTTGTTAACTAGCTAACAGCATCTTGCACAGTCAGATAATGCCAATTCAGGTCGTATCACCATATTTTTTCAGCACTGTACCAAGGTTTAGAGCCAGATTTTCATATAAGCAATAAAATTATGATTCTTTTTTTTCCTGTGCTGAGACCCCTGCTGAACACTCAGATCTACTCCTTTTCCTATGGATCTAGAAGTCTATTTCAGATACTGCCCCCTGAAAATTATTAGAATAAATAAAGTCTAATTGTACTTTGATATTTATGGTAGATGAACTGAGCAATCTTATTTTCACCTGCTGCAGGTTGTTGTCTCTGGAAGTTAATGGCTCAGAGAGAGATGTTCCAGGAAGGCAAAATGTTTTCAGGCCATATCAGAATTAAAATGTTCAATTAATTAAAATTAAACAGTCTTTATTTCCCCAGCTCAAGGCCAAAGTGATTGATTTTAACTACTTCCAAACATAATGCAGCTTTGAGACTTCCAATACAAGAGGGATGTTTCTGAATGGCATTTGTATTAAGGTAATTTTGGACTTTTCTTTCAGAATTATTGTTTATCAAGCACAAGTTTATTATATTTTGATTTTAGAAGACTGCAGTTCTTAAGATGAAAAGGGTAATTTTTGACTTCGCAAATAGTTCTGAGAAGGATAAGAAAAGTGGCAGAAATTAAAATCTTCCAACCCTGGAAAGCCTTGGAAGCTGGCAGCCTCCAAACAAGGCATGGCCCTTGTTCAAGGTCCCACATTCAGACTGTTTATGGCTGAGCTTCCTGGTCTTGCCTGCTACTGGTGAGTGGGTGTTTCCAGGCTTCCAGATTCTGCTGTAGGGCAGTAAGTACAAAAGAGTACTTATATTTATTTTTGTAAAAAAAAAAAAAAAAAAAATTCCATTTAAGATTCTGAAGGTTTTTTACAACTTGGGATAAAAATTTGACCATTTCTCAATACAAGTTTAATTAGCTAGAACTTTATTCTTACTGCAAATATTTCATATGCCTGAATATACTTCTAGAAGGTTATTTGATTTTGTGCTATGTTTGCTGAGCAAAAAATATAAGCTTATGGTCTGCTGGCATTTGAGGAAAGGAACAAAGACCTATTTTTATTAAAGTGAGACTAGAAGCCAAGTCTGCATACAACAAATGTGTGTGGGAAACTTGCTTTCCAGAAATTTTAGTCACAATTAATAAAACACACCTGCAACCTTTATTGTATGAACACAAGGAACCTGGGGGAAAAAATGAATGAAGAGCTGCTAGTCCAAGATATGATGAAACCAGAGACAGCAGAAGTTACAAACAGCTACTGTAACTGAAGTATAGGTGTAGGATTTAGAAAAACAGAAAAACATAAGAATGAATGTGCCAAACTGAACACTAGTGGTGACAACACTTTTAATAAGAACTAATATAAATAAAAGTAAATTCAATTGAGTCAAAAAATCTGTCTGGGATAAAGAATGACAGTGTGAGTGTTTTGGACTAATGTTGGAAATCTCTGTGAAATCCTTAGATTAGATTTGGGTATAAACAAAGATCTTGGTACTTTTATTTGAGATAAAAACTACCACAAATTTACATCATTATGGGAGACTATAACATTGGATATCTAACCTACAAATAACAGGGCTGGGCTGGTTAGCTCCAGATGAGGTACTTTCAACTGACAATCAGCTGAACCATAAGAGGTGAGGGCTTGTTAGACTTTGTTTAAAAAAGTAGTAAAAGTGATCCAAAACATCTGGCCATTTAAAAAACAAAACAAACAAAAACAAACAAAAACCAAACCAAACAAAAAAACAAACAACCAAACAAAAACAAAAAACCAAAAAAACCCCACAAACAAACAAACAAAAAAAAAAACAAACCAGGACACGTGATCATAGGATCATAGAACCATTAAGGTTTCAAACAACATCTAAANACCATTAAGGTTTCAAAAGCCCTCTAAAATCATCATGTCCAACTGTTAACCCAGAACCAGCATGTTCATCACTAAACCATATCCCCAAGTGCCATATCCACATGCCTTTAGAACACTTCCCGGGACTGTGATTCTATCACTTCCTGGGCAGCTTTTCTCAATGCCTCACCACGCTTTCACTGAAGAAATTTTTCCTAACATGCAACCTAAACCTCTCCTGTTGCAGCTGAAGGCCATTTCCTCTCATTGTGTCACTTGTCATTTGAGAGAAGAGTTGCTTTTCTTTAAGTGGAGGGACAAATAAAAGCTGATCTGCAATGCAGGCTCTCAATTTCAGATGGATAAACTAAGAAATTTACTTAATTATGAAGCATTTTGCCTTGGTGCTAAAGAATAGTTCCAGACCCTTACTTCCTTCTTCACAGTCACTAAGTGGCTTTGGAATTAATTTAGTTCCCATTTTATGGACTTTAGTGGAATTTGTCGAGTGACAAATATTTTTAACAATAAGTGCTNCAAACAAAAACAAAAAACCAAAAAAACCCCACAAACAAACAAACAAAAAAAAAAACAAACCAGGACACGTGATCATAGGATCATAGAACCATTAAGGTTTCAAAAGCCCTCTAAAATCATCATGTCCAACTGTTAACCCAGAACCAGCATGTTCATCACTAAACCATATCCCCAAGTGCCATATCCACATGCCTTTAGAACACTTCCCGGGACTGTGATTCTATCACTTCCTGGGCAGCTTTTCTCAATGCCTCACCACGCTTTCACTGAAGAAATTTTTCCTAACATGCAACCTAAACCTCTCCTGTTGCAGCTGAAGGCCATTTCCTCTCATTGTGTCACTTGTCATTTGAGAGAAGAGTTGCTTTTCTTTAAGTGGAGGGACAAATAAAAGCTGATCTGCAATGCAGGCTCTCAATTTCAGATGGATAAACTAAGAAATTTACTTAATTATGAAGCATTTTGCCTTGGTGCTAAAGAATAGTTCCAGACCCTTACTTCCTTCTTCACAGTCACTAAGTGGCTTTGGAATTAATTTAGTTCCCATTTTATGGACTTTAGTGGAATTTGTCGAGTGACAAATATTTTTAACAATAAGTGCTGCTAAGCATTAAGAAAATGTAGTTCTGAATGCTTTCAAATGTCACTTGAAAATGTCTATTTAGTTGTGTTCATATTTTGATGTTTATGTTCTAGTTAAAAAGTTGGGATAAATATTGTAAATTTTTGTGAGTACTTTGGGTTAGATGAGATTTATTATAAAATTCACTTGTAAATCTACAAATATTTAATCTTAAATGGCAATGGGCATTTGAAGGCACAGTTTTGATTGCTGTTGAGTGATACAATGAAATTCAAGTTGAGGGCTTTTGCTTCCTGATCAATGTGCAGCCATGAGTCGCTAAGTGTGCTTGCAATATGAAATCACCAAGTACTTCAGGTGCATTCCAAAAATATTGCCTAATTAACTTGCCAGCTTGTCTAGATTTATGCCAAATAGCTCCATCTTTCCACAACCAGCATACATTCTGGCTCTGTGCTTTGATCTGTGCCTCATTTATAACCTATCTGTATTTCTGGGAACTGGACTGTAAAGGCCTATAGTGTGGCAGAAAGATAGATACACCATGATCAGAAGAAGATGTAATGTAAACAAGTATAAAACCCCAACCAAACAAAAACAATAAAACAACAACAATAACATTACTACTACTAATAATAATAATAAAACCAAAACCACAACAAAAAAACCAAAACTGAAACAACAAAACTCTGGGAAAAAATCTTTACGCATATGATGGTCAACTGTAAGAGAGAACAGTCAAGTCTCACTTTTTTGTTTTCTCTAATTCACAATCTTTTGCTATCTATTAAGAGTACAGTGGAATTCCAGTAAGTGTTTTGATTCTCATTAGCTCTTTTCAGCTCTCCAATGCCAAGAAACCCAAGCAGGGATTAGAGGCATACATTACAGAATATTCAGACAAATTCATAACATTGGATAACAACACTGGCAAAGTTATTCGTTTCCAGTGTTGCCTTTGCAATTTAATTGGAAAAGCAGTTCAGTGTTGTCCACCTCTGGAATGGTGACTGATGTTGAAAAGAGAAAAAAATATAGGCCTGTAATTTTTGGAAAATGAGTGAAATCAGAACTGACATAATGCAATTCTTGTTGGTATTTAAATTTAAACTCAGAGGGTTTTTTTGTCACATTTAAAAGAATATTTGGCTCTTCAAGTAGTTCAAAGGACAGTCACAGTAGAAAATAAAAGCTTTTAAAAAATCTTATGTCTATTTTTTTACTTTCTAATATTTCACTCTGTGTTATATCTGGAATCCTTTCTCCATGGTCACCCTCTTGTCGTGGGGGAGAAGCTTGAGTGCCTTTATAAGGTTGCAAGCTGTGCTGGCAGGGGTACATGCCTCCGGTAGGGTCTCCCATGCTAGTCAGGTCTCAACTGAGGATTAGGCAAAGTGTGTCCACGGGCAGGATGGGCTCACTATCCCCCTGGCAACCATCCTAGGAGAAGGACAACTCTAACTCCAAACTTGGACAGATGGAGCTCGCTTAGCCCTAAGGCCATCCATCTATGAGAAGGATACTCAAACCAAACCGAAGTCCTCAGGACTTCGCTGTCATCGTCCAATCTCGCTTGGCCCTGGCAGATGAACCTTAGGAGTTGTTATAGTTTCAATACTCATTGGAATTCCTTCCTAAAAGCTTGGAGTCAATGCCTTAGTCTGTAAAAGCTGGATAACAAAGGGCAACTTGAATATTCATACTCTGACGCTAATCACTTGGCTAGGAGTTTTTTGTTCTGCTCTCTCCCCAGGCTGGG
>VWZF01006093.1:0-34343 GCA_013396755.1 Sclerurus mexicanus
TCCAACACCATGCTTGCCTAATATGCCTTTCCAAGCTTCATAGTTCTTACCTACTCTGGCATTGAAGTCACCAAGGATTATGATCTTGTCATCTGCAGAATCTTTTGGGTAAGGTGGTGCAGGTTGGTGTAGAATTTGTCTTTATCAGCAGGATCAGCTTGGAGAGTTGGGGCATATACGCTGAAGAGAACAACATGTTGCTTGTTGTGTAGTGGGAGGCGTAAGGAGATAATGCGATCGGAATGACCTCTTGGCAAATTTTCAAGTTTGGAGGCGATGGAGTTTCTAATCATGGATCCAAAACCTGAAAGGTGACTTTCAGTTTTGGGTTTTCCTGACCAATAGAGTGTGTAGCCGGCACCTTGTTCTTTAAGGCTGCCTACCCCGTGGAGGCGAACTTCACCGAGAGCTGCAATGTCGATGTTGAGTCAAGACAGTTTATGGGCAATTAGAGCAGAACGACGCTCAGGATGTCCACCATCTGCAGAATCAAGCGTGGTTCTGATGTTCCAACATGCTACTGTCTGTTTTGACACACCTTTGGAGGCAGGTGTATGCCTTTGTCTTTTCCGTTTTGATTTAGTTTGACCGCAAGGAAGATGCCCATTGGCCGCGGCAAGCCAACCGGGTGAAGGGGGAGATGAGCTTTGGTTAGCCCACCTTTTCTAGGCCCCTCTCCATGTGGAGAGCAGTGCTCTCCTTGAAAAAGACTGCTTGGTCATTCAGGATGCTGCCAAACCAGACTGTCATCTCCAGGTCAGTCTTGAGCGACCAATGTCCTGAACTGCCTGCAAGTTGGGGCTGCGGCTTCCAGTGCACCTTATCACCTGCTGTTTCATCCCTCACCTGTTGCTACAGGGCTTTGCAATTGTGGGAGAAACCCTAGAGCCTGCGCAATGGATTTTTTAGATGAGGCGCAGTGTGCGCAGAACTGGCCCCACCCTTTACTCCTAAGGTTCATCTGCCAGGGCCGAGCGAGCTTGGACGGTGACAGTGAAGTCCTCAGGATGCAGGTTTGGTTAGAGTATCCTCGTAGATGGATGGCCTTACAGGGCTAAGTGAGCTCCATCTGCCCGGGTTTGAAGTTAGAGTTGTCCTTCTCCTAGGATGGTCGCTGGGGAGCTAGCGAGCCCATCCTGCCCATGGACACACTTTGTCTGACCCTTCAGTTGAGACCTGACTAGCATGGGAGACCCTACTGGAGGCATGTACCACCGCCAGCACAGCTCGCAACCTCATAAGGTTCTCCCCCACGACAAGGGGGTGTCCATGGAAAAGATTTAAAAAGTATATAGCATGTTTGTCTTTACCTCTTCAGGGCTTCCACTGTCTTTCCTTTAATTCTACAGTCTCTTACTCATATTGCAAATATAAGCTATGTAATGTGAACCAAGTAGCTTTTAATTTTTAAAAAAACTTATGACCTGTTTTTAAGACTACATTTGCATTTCCACAGTATTAACAAAAAATCCTCTCAATATTCCCTTGCCAAATACTAGTTTTAATTTCTGTTTGAAATGTGCTGAATGCTAAGCACCCAGAGTGCACAGGTAGATTCAATGCATCTTTATTTTTTGCCTTTTTTATAAGGGAATTCTCATTTGAAAGAGCCCTGTAGTCATTAAGTATTATTCTTTCAGAATGAGGCCCAGCTGCTGTGATTTAAGTGTATCTGAAATACAGAAGCTACTACATTTAATTTCATTTTTAATGGTATTCCTGCAAGATGTGAAGATAAAGCTGTATGTATCTGAAAAGCAAATGTGCTCCATCTGTTCTAGTTCAAGATTTCTATGTCTGGTCCATCATGTTTGTTTGAAGTCTCAAACTTATGCCTGGGGTTGACAACAGGGAGGATGACAGAAGATTTGGTGTATGTTTTGAATGTGGCGAGTACATGCAGGATATAAAGTACAGTGATGTTGGATTGAATTAAGGTGATGTTCTGCAGCTAAATGTAGCTTGTATAGTGTGGAAAGAGTCAGTTTGGGTTGTTTTTTTCATATATCTTTCTGTAACTCAGATACATTAATATTTGCAGAGTTCTAATTCTACAATCCAGTGTTTTTTCACTATGTTTAAAGACACCTGTTCTGCTCTTCTGACTTCCCCATTTCTAGTTAAATGGTTTTGTTCCTCCTCCTCTTGGTCATGTGCAGCTATGGCAGTGTTTTTAGCATTTATTCTTTTGCTACTGTTTTTTCCAAGGCTCTTTTGTCTTGCCTGAAAACCCAGGATTTTCTCTAGGCTTACTGCTGAAACTTCCGTATTTATTTGAAGTACTATCTTCTTGTCCCCCAACCTCCAAAGAAACCTATTATTATTGAAAATAGTTTCATTGGTTCAGTTTTGTTTAGGAAGACAGCTTTATAGGAAGTTTGGAAGTATTTTAAAATTTAGTATTTTGATTTTTTTAAGAGTTCTATGAATTATGTTTTTTGCAGTGATAATGTTTAATCCACTTCCTGTATCCACCTTTCTTCTGGAAAATGGGACTACATGTTTGCTCCTGGCATTGACTTGTAGCAGTGCTACCATGGTGCAGACTTGGCACATCTTAGAAAAAAATTCAGTTATGTTATCTAGTGTTCTGGTTTTGCTTGCATTCTGCTACAGTTGTTTTTTTTTTTTGTTTGGATGTTTATAACTTGGAAGAGCCATTCCTTACTTAGATTTACATATTTTCTTCTTTTATTGCCTTTATCTGACAAGTTCTTTGGAATCTTTCTTCCTGAACAGCAACATGATGGTCAAAATCTCATACTTGGACTTTAGAGCAGAGTATTTCTATTTGCATAAACTGCTCTGTAAGTTCCTTAGGGCAAATATACAGAGAGAATTCTGGTCCTATGAAATGAATGGCTCATCTTCTGCTGACTTGAGTTTACAAGTGCCAGGTGAAATGCTGTGATAATTGGATATGTTTGTGAAGACTCTTTGCTTATCCAGTGCTTTTTCCAGGTTCTGGTAGGACTGTTTTCTTACTTGCCCAGTAGTTTTCAAGCCATATATGGGTTATTAATGGAGCCTTAGGTACCTTAGATGTAGCTGAAGTGAGCTGGAAAACAAGCTGTTTCCAGTACAGAGCCAAGCTTATTACTAGTTCCCAATAAAAATAAGAGAATGGGATTGCCATCAAGTTTCTGAATTTTATTTACTCAGCTTAGTCTTAGCATGTAAAATCTTACGGGCATGAATGAGATTAAGTAACACATGCTCTAGTTAGCATTGTTTCAGATTTGGCATTAAACAAACTTTGTTCTTTCCAGCCTCTCAGTAGATAAATGCTTCATATTTTATTAGAACAATTTGGCTCCTGACATGAACTTTAAGCCCATTAATCCTGCTGTATAGTGATTAAAATTGGAAAAATACAGGATGTAAATATGTTCTTCATTATGCACTTTAATGCCAACCAGATATGTAGTGTGCAGTCTAGAACATGATAGTTGGAGTGTACTAAGGAACTAGCAAATTGTTGACAAAGCTCATCTGCTATTGGTTTTTGTTGGGGTTAAAGCAAAAAAACCTTAAGAAATTTTGACTGTTTGACATTATATGTTGATGCCTGTCACATCTTGCTGGACATAGATTAAGTAGATAGGGCCAGTACCTTTATTACCTTCAGCTCAGTGTTCTTCAATGAATCAAGAGCTAAGACAATTTAAAGAATATGTTAAGAGTTCTTCACTAAGTCTGAGAGAGGAAAAAGACTCCTGAATTATCAGAGTGGCTACATTTTTACATTGGGAGTAATAATAAAAAGTAATTCTTGTCATCGAAGTAGTAAATCCAAGCTCTTCTAATTTGATCATGTTCTTTTAATTTGAGACTGATTTTACTTCTCAGATTTAATCTGAGGTGCACAGATCACATAGAAGGTGGGAAAGAATAAATTCCTATTGATACCATAGCATCTGCTAAAAGAGGTGATGATAACGGTCTCTGTTGCCAATAAATTAGTTGTTCAGTGGGGAAAGTGGACCTCGAAACACTGGTCTCCAAACTGGAATGTGTGCTCTAGGGAGTAGCCTATGTGTCTTATCTGTCAGGAACATGCTTATGGAAAGGAAGCGTGAAGACCTTTCAAATACAATTTTAATTTTCCTGTGCAGCATTTTCTTCTTGGATTGTCAAGCTGCCAGACTTCTGCTTGAAATTTGTGAAGGGCAGAACACTGTTCAAGAGTCCTTGTAATATCAGAATCATAAAATTATTCACCTTGGAAAAGACCTCTAAGATCAAGGAGTCAAATTCTTAATCCAGCACTGCCATGTCCACCACTAAACCATGTCTCTAAGTGCCACATCCTCAGTCTTTTAAACACTTAGAGGAAAAGTGACACACACACTTCCCTGGGCAGCCAGTAGCAATGCTTCCTTACTCTGTCTACAAGAAATAGGCAATNTGCTTCCTCACTCTGGCTACAAGAAATAGGCAATGTATCATCAATATTAGCGATTCTTCCATTTCTGTGGTTATTCAGAAACGCAGTGCTGCACTTGCTTGGATTTCCCTGTGTAAGCCATTGTCCAGCAGCTCCCCAGCCTCCTGACTGCACCTCATCTGGCACGGCCTCACCCCTGAGGGCTTGGAACCATGGCCAGCATGGACCAACACTTAACAACCTTTTCACTTGGTGCCAAGGACAGCTTAGACCCCTTTTCAGATCCTCTTTACCAGATTAAATCAAGTCAAGCTCGCACACAGCACACAAAGTGGAGGCAGCTGGACTCACACCTCACAGCTCCTCTGTAATGCTTTCAGGAGTCATTCACCTCTGCAGAAATCCCACTCTGTTAAGCTCGACCTGCCCCAGGAGGCAAAGTGTCCCTCGGCACCTGCTCATGTGTCCCACTGGCGCCTTCACCCAGCCCCACAGGGCCCGGCCCCACAGCNCAGATTAAATCAAGTCAAGCTCGCACACAGCACACAAAGTGGAGGCAGCTGGACTCACACCTCACAGCTCCTCTGTAATGCTTTCAGGAGTCATTCACCTCTGCAGAAATCCCACTCTGTTAAGCTCGACCTGCCCCAGGAGGCAAAGTGTCCCTCGGCACCTGCTCATGTGTCCCACTGGCGCCTTCACCCAGCCCCACAGGGCCCGGCCCCACAGCNGAAAAGTAATACAGGGGGATAGCTTTCCCCATCAGAGATGATGTAGGTCATCAAACATAGTTACCTTTTCAAGTAAATGATATCTACAATTACTATGAAAAATATAAGGTTGTTTTGCAGATAAAGAGGGATTCTTTCTTACAGATGATATTCCAAGAAGAGCATTACTAATGCAAAGTTACACCACAGATTAATAAAAAAGTGTTAATAACTGGAGTCATGTGAAGAACAGATTTCATTCTACAAGGTTTTTTTCCCTTACAGGACATGTTCTATCACTGTAATAATTGAGCTGCAATGAAGACTTACCTCTGAAAACCAGCCTGTCACATCCTTAATTCTGTAGCCTTTAGATCTTTCTGTTAAGGTATGGAGAACATCACTAGCTGCCTGAAGAATGGCTTTATAAATGTACAACCTCTTTATTTCTCATCTCCCATTAACACTTAAAACAAACCAGTCAAGTTTAGAACTAACCTGTACTACAACTATATTAACTCATTATTCTGCATAAACAGCTACTGGAGCTGCCGTAGACATAGTCTGTAGTTACATGAATCACTAAGCAAATTATTTATGCCTCTGCCCAGGAAAGAAAAAGTTTCCTTGTGACAAAGGTTTTAGTCATGCTTAATGTGTAAAGAGATGAGGCTTGACTCACTATAATCAACTGTGTTCCTACAAAAATCAGTAGAAAACTTAAAAAGTATAAAAGCAAAACATACCTTTTATATCTTTCAGTGTGCTGGTGAGTTAACATGGTGAATCATAGTTTCACTTCAGCTGGAAAAGGCCTCTAAGACTTAGTCCAACCATGCCAAATCCACCATTAGAGCCATGCCTCTAAGTGCTACATCCACGTGTCTTTTAAATACCTACAGGAATGGTGACTCATGCTTCCCTGGGCAGCCAGTAGCAATGCTTCCTCACTCTGGCTACAAGAAATAGGCAATGTATCATCAATATTAGCGATTCTTCCATTTCTGTGGTTATTCAGAAACGCAGTGCTGCACTTGCTTGGATTTCCCTGTGTAAGCCATTGTCCAGCAGCTCCCCAGCCTCCTGACTGCACCTCATCTGGCACGGCCTCACCCCTGAGGGCTTGGAACCATGGCCAGCATGGACCAACACTTAACAACCTTTTCACTTGGTGCCAAGGACAGCTTAGACCCCTTTTCAGATCCTCTTTACCAGATTAAATCAAGTCAAGCTCGCACACAGCACACAAAGTGGAGGCAGCTGGACTCACACCTCACAGCTCCTCTGTAATGCTTTCAGGAGTCATTCACCTCTGCAGAAATCCCACTCTGTTAAGGTCGACCTGCCCCAGGAGGCAAAGTGTCCCTCGGCACCTGCTCATGTGTCCCACTGGCGCCTTCACCCAGCCCCACAGGGCCCGGCCCCACAGCCAGCGGGGCACAGGAGGGATCCCAGCAGGACTCATCCCATCCATTGCCTCCACACCGGGATACAGAACCAGATCCCAGCAGGACTCAGCCCATCCATTGCTACCACACCGGGATACAGAACCAGATCCCAGCAGGACTCAGCCCATCCATTGCCTCCACACCAGCATGGCAGAAGCTGTAAACTTCTTGCCAAGGCCCCATTTGCATCCCTCTGCCAGGTGCCCAGGACCGGACTGCCCACTCACACGACTGCTCACAGCAACACTCTGTGATGTTTCAAAAGTCCATAAATAGATGTATTGTCATGAAATAAGTTCTTTCAGGTAGTGTACTTCAGACCCACTGAGTTGGCTCTGTGTGCCACAGAGTTTCATATTGTTTATATTGAAAGCCGTCATTTTTTTTTTTTGGTAAAGTTTCCCTTTCTGCTTCATGGAGTTTGTCCTGGAGATATTTCTGTGTATTGGCTTCCAAGATATACAGATTTTTATTACATTTGCATTAGTGAAAGTACAGTCCCTTTATAAATGGAGACATTCTTTGAGATCACCTAATTAATGATTGATTAATTAATTGCTGATTTAATAATACAGAAAAAATTGGGTGTTGTATTAGTGTGCTGCCATGTTATTTTCTTCCTCTTTCAAGACAGCATAGCAGAATTTCAGGTCTTCAATAATGGCTTTTGTAAGAATAAGTCAAGTTCCATGGCACTGGCAGTTGAGCAGTAAGATGCAGTGAAATAGAACCTGTAGCCTTACGTTGTCTCTTTCTTAAGCCTCAGACCTTTCCTTTAGGACTGAGATCTTATGCTTCCAGAGCACAGAGATGCTAATGTGGAAAAAGAGTGAGGGAATCAGTGTAGTTGGTGGAGAAAAACAAAAAAAGTGTTTTCTGTTGGTGGTTGAGGTTAGGCAGAGAAATAGGGAAAAAATCGTTTTTCATGAAAAGCAGACAACTATCATAGAAAGTATCATTTAGTAAAAAGAAAAATTAATTGTCAAACAGAATGTCAGTCTAGAAGCTTACAAGCAACCAGAGAAAACAGGACCAAATTCATTGGTATGGGATTTTGGGGTGCAGTTTTTATTGGATCTGACAAAGTGCGCTGTGATCTCTTTGGAATGAGACTTCATGGAAATATATTAACAGCCTGCACACAGATTCAGAAAACATTCCTGTATTTGAAGTGGTTTAGCAAAATTCATTTATCCATTAAATCGAGAATTGTGTTTAGGCTGCAGGACCTGATGGTCCACATAATGTGCACTGGGCTCCTAGCAGTCATATGTAAACTGTCTAATTGCTCTCAGCTGTGTTGTAACAAATAATTGGAAACTGAATATTCACTAGCAGAGGTACCTGTAGCTGTAACAGTAGTAGATGTTCCTCTTACAGTTCCTTAAAAAAAAGATGAGATCACTCAGAAAAAGTTGCTTAGTTTTCTTTATATTTTTTCTGCTACTTTTAAAAGGTGCTGTTGCAGCATAACTTGACTGCCTGTTGTCCATGTTGCATTGTTTTCTTTGAACAAAAGCCAGTCTTTTTTTGGCAAGTACCTCTGTCATTTGAACTACTGTCAGTGGGGAGAGATACATTTCTGTGTTGATACAATGATGATTTTAACAGCTCGCTGTTGCAGTGGAGGATGCTCCAGAAATATTGTTGGATACAGAGGTCCTTGCTATGAACCGTGCACTGTGAATCCCAAGGTGTTGTAGGGTGTCTTGTTCACCGGGTTGACTTTCATATTGGTTAAAAGACAGTAAATGACTACAGTAACATCTGATATTACCTCTTGCTCACTTTATGTGTGTGGGATGCAAAAGCAATGTGAAAAATTGCACCCTATATTCTCTAGAAGGATTGTTTCTGTTTTTGTGACATTACTTGATCTATTGGAATTCTCCAGATATTGAACTGAGGAACCCAAATCTGCTCAAATGTATTACAAGACATACCCTGAGTGTAGAGGTATGGCATTAGTTAACAGAGCTGTGCAGTTCTCATGAAAACATAAAGGATATTTTTATATGAAAAATTTGGAATAGCTGAAGCAAAGTCATAATGAGATCTCTTGAAAACCATCATTATGTACAATTTCATTTTAACTCAAGCATGAAATGAGAAATCTTATTTTTTTCCTTAATGGTTGTGTTTGAGCAGATGTAAGTATTTTGGTGTTCCATAGTTAGCCCAATAATTAGCTGATGATTACTCAGCAGAGAAGCCAACAGATCAAGAATGTAGAGAGTACAGTGACTCATCTGAGAATATTTGCTATGTGTTATATTTGATTGTTAATTCTTGGTTATATGAATACTGTATGAAGTATTCAATGTTTTATAATTAGAGAAAGGAGATACAGCGTTAAGAGCTAGTTTTCAAAGGAAAGTATTTTTTTGGGTTCACATGCAGAGGATCATTCTATTTCACATTCAGGATAAGCCAGTGAGGCCTGAACAGGAGGGAAAAAGCTGCAATAGTGTCACTGCAAAGTTGCAGGTGATAGTATCTACTTGAATAATATTTAACTAGGGATCTTACATTTATCTAAGTCTAGCATCAGCTGTATTTGTAGTATTTAACAGATGCTGATATGTATTAACTGCCAGCATCTTCTGGGATACTGCTTTGCTCTTTGTTACTTGGGTAGGATGCATTGCAAGAACGTGGTCCCTTAAATCTCGATCGTGCAATCTGGTCCTTGCCTCTTGGGTTCTTTTATCGTAACCCCTACCTTGAAGTAAGGTATAGTGCAAGGTATTTTGTAGGTTTGCATTGAACTCCACTGAATTCAGGAACCACATGTAAGATTAAGGCCTAACTAATTTGATCAGGCAGTTCTAACGAGCATAAATAGGGAATTGAAGGTGGGAAAAGATGATGTTGGTGTAAGAGAGCAGAATGTGGCACCAAATGGAAGGAACTGTGAAGAAGGGAGTTTTTACTATGGAAGGGAAATCAGCTGAGTTGATTGGTTTCATATGTGGGATTCTTTTTTTTTTTAAGTATTTATAGAATTAAATGGAAATTCCTTACTTGGGAATATTGTGGTAGAGCATGATTATGCATGTGTGACAGAGTGTAACAATGTATATATTTAAAAAAAAAAGACAAACTATTTTAAATATCAAGGGACTTACAGGAGAAGCATTTCTTCATGGACTTTAACAGCAGCTAAATTGTGTGTCCCTGACTTAATTAGTGTCAAAGTTATTTGGATGTTATCATATTAATCTTTTATTTTCTACAGTTAACTGAAATACAGTTCTCAACAGTGTTTAAGTTTTAGGTGCTGATGAAAAAGTTTATGCATCTTATAAATTGCATGCACTGTGTAGAACTCTTATTAATTGGT
Source organism: Sclerurus mexicanus (assembly GCA_013396755.1). Lineage (NCBI taxonomy): Eukaryota > Metazoa > Chordata > Aves > Passeriformes > Furnariidae > Sclerurus > Sclerurus mexicanus. Next base: position 9,889 of record VWZF01006093.1, read on the forward strand.
GGTGGAAGTTACAATCCATATTTTAAATAAGTAGCATAATACGACCATTCAGAATTACACCACAAAAAAGAGAAGGGTTTAATGGACTCCATATGTCTGCTTTTAGAACTGGTTAAGTAAAACTTCGTTATACCACATAATGGTAAACCATCAGTGCTATAATGTCCTTGGGGTCTTTTAAGAAGCTTCTTTATAGACACTCTTCTGACAAAGATTAATTCATTAATGGATTCAAGCTAACTGTAATATAGCTTATATTATTACAACGAGCAGACATCAGTGTTGGTTGCATTGTCCCTTTAAATTCCTGGAAACTGAAACGCAACATCCTTGCTCTTGAGGAAAAACTAATTTTGCATTTGCATTTGTCACTTGCATTTTAAAACAATTTTTTCAATGCATACTTTAGGATCTTTCAGAATAAAGACTAAAGGCATAGATATATGGAGCAAAACACGAATGTAGAATGCAGTCTTCCTGCGTCAGTGTTAATTTTTTTTACAGAAATGTTAATAACGAGTTCTTAAAAGTTGTTTCATGTCTAAACACTTAAATAAAGCAGCTCTATTTATAACTTTTAAGTTATAAATAGCTTAGGTACTAATGGGTAGCTAGCCTAGGGTCACACTATTTAAGTTGGATTGCCTGCATCTCCTTCCCCCTACCATTCTCTGCCCTCCTTTCCTCCCTCCCCCCCACCCCCCCAAAAAAAAAAAAATAGCTTGGGAGTATTTTCAAACCAGTGATTGTACGTATGTGCTGCCTGGCTTAGCTGCTCACTTCATATTGAAAATCAGATCACTAGATTTTGTATCAAAATTCCTGTGGGGAGCATGTTAAAAACTGTAGCAATGCCTCCTTTACTTCCATCCCTCAGGCACAGGCTGGTGAGGAACGTGCATACCCACATCATGTCAGGATATGCTGCTTCCCGATTCACACCTAGCTGGGTCTGCTGCTCTGTGGATCCAAACTGCCCAGTGGCATCAACACATCCCCAAGAGTGGGGACAGAAACTATCAATGGAACCTGATGTGGGGATTCTGTACATTTGCATAAGTGAGACAAGCACGTTTTGGTATAAAACAAAGGCCACGGCTCTATTAAAAGAGCACGGACAGGAATTTAATTTCTAGTTTTAAATTATATGTCTCAAAATGACTTTTCAGGAATGTGTGTGTAAATGTGTGTGTTTATAAGTAAGCACTTACAGGGTGGTTACTGCATACTGTTCAAATTCTTACCATGATCCCTCTAGGTGTCAAAATGAAAAAAATTATTAAAAAAAGCATATAAATATTATCTTTTCCAAGACTTTTTGGGAAAGCTAATAAATTTCAACCTTTTTGTTGCTTTCATTCAAAATGTCTTTCATATTGAATTATTAATTCCATGAGCTATTTAGCTTTTTTTAAAATAGTAGACTGACTTTGAAAGGAGCTGTTTTCACTACATATAGGTAACCCGCCCTCCTAAGTCATATTCAGAGCATTTAGCTCCTCTGTCCAAAGGAACCGACCCATGTTTGGATGCATCTCCCACTTCCGTGGTCCACATGGGTATTCACACTTCATCTCAGGGTTGTTGCATGTGTCTAAGCATGGTGGGCTGAGCTTGTCTGGGTGTCACATTCCTGCACAGCCACTCTCCTGCTCCTCCTCCTCAACAAAATGATGTGGGCAAAGTAAGATGAAAAAGCTCACAAATTCAGATCAAGATAGAGAGATTACTTACTATATTAAATGTTCTTTGCTATATGAGAGTAACAGCAGTGGGAATCTATTTTTAATTGCTGGAGAGACAGAAAAGGTTTATGGGCCATCTTCCTGAGGGTTATCAGTGTTGCCTTGTGATAATGAAGTAAAACAAATTGGAATTGCTGATATTTCTATAAAGCAGGGGAGATAAAGCAAGAAAAATGAAAAGTTCTTCATAGTCTGTAAGGTTGTTTATGCATTTCAAGGGTGTTATACAAACTGACTGCAAACTTAGACACTGCTTCATCTATTTTTCCTTTTTTTTTTTTTTTTAAGAAGAGAAGAACGAAATCCTATTGTTTGCCTTTTATTTATCACAGGAATCCAGGACCTGAGTATTTGGAATCCCATTCTCCTGCATCATAAGTGTTGGCAATACCACCTCTTGGAGGTTCTGCATTTCAACCAGATTGCTGCTGGAAAGGAATGATATAACTGTCAGAAAAGGAAAGGAGAGCTCTCATCTCATTGAAGTTTATTTATATGTCATAATTTCTCCTTTCAAAAATGGCTGATTATTAATTAATTTAGTTACTCATCAGCTCAGTTTTTTTCATCCAGAGGTAGTTACTGTAGCAACAAACTTCTATTCGTTATTTCAGATCCTGAGATTTAATACATGCTTGCAGTTACCTTCTGCACATATGTAATACATTCTAGCTTTTTATAAGGCTGTTGGTTACAAATGGCTTTGAAATAACTACCATGCCTTCCAGCTATAAAATCCCATAATAATTATTCATTATATCACCATCATTTTTATTATGTTAAAAGGGATTCTTCCACACCCCCTCCCAAAGCAGAATAATGTTATATAAGGGATTTCTTTTGCACATGTTAATTCAGGATCTTTCAGCTCTGCAATACAGCTATATCATCTTTTTTTGGGGGGGAAACTGAATGGAGTGACACAGCTGCTCCATGAAACTTCAGTAATTGGATTCATGTTTAAATAACTTGGGCAAAAAAACCCTTCAGCTTCCTAGCTTAATTCTTTTTATTATCTGCATGTAATCTGAGTAGGTTCTAACTAGAAGTTCTCTCACAATTAGGCTAGCTGCCTTTATAGCTATAATTTAGACATAGTTATACATACCTCTGACAATTCCCACTTCCTGTTACATATTCAGAACATAAAAGACAAGGATGTTGAGATGGTAATTTGTTTCTGAAAATGAATTCTGATTCTTTTAACCCCTCTTCCCCTAAATTTTAAAAGTATTTCTGGAGCTTAGGGCCATTTATTTGCGATTTGTTTTGTTTTGTTCTCTTTTGTATTTAAGACTTCAGAAAGAGTCTGATTTTAACTTAATTTTAATGTGGTATATGCTGTTATAACATCCAACTGCTTAGACATATTTTAGGCTTTAAAATACACTCATTTAAACTGCTTTGGTTTCAGAGCATCTGATTTAGATAGTTGTGCATTCACTTCTTAAATAAAGTGAAAGCATATTGTGTCATACAAGATTATTTTTTTCTTCATTATCTGATCCCTATGCATTTGAACTTGGGCTTCTGTGACAAAGACACAGTTGTTTGTCTGCTGATTGAATTTAACAAGAATCTGGTGTTCTCTAAGTACAAGTGCCTCATTTCCTATAACATAACAGTACAGTAATGCTAAAGGCACATATGTACAAAAAAAGCATTAAACCCCAGAAAATCCCCTTAAATCTCAAATCTGGAATTTCAACCACTGGAAGGTAATTGTACTGAAATTTAAGCCCAGAGTAATTTTCTTACATGGTTAAGGAGTTTTAAATGTGATTAATAAACTGCGATAAAAAGGGGTTTTAAAGGCAACTTCAGAGAGATGGTATGAACTCATGTGCATTGAATGATCATAGTCACCAGCCAAATGTATAGCACAAAGATATTTTTAAACCTCTCAAGAAATAATAGGCAACATAATCCTACTCTACTGCAGCTTTTCAATTCTTTCTGTTAGATATTTAGATAAATGAGGTATTTTTGGAGCTGCTGCCCAATAAACAGGTACTACTGGCAAGCATCTCTCCACCTACCCCAGATGTGTACCACCCTTGCATTACAGCAAAGTACAACTTTGTCATAGATTAAAGTTTAGGGAGGGACCAGTTTCTCTTAATTGTAGCCATCTGAAGGTTAGATTCAGTCTGACCTAGCCATTAGTTGATGAAACAGAATGGGCGGCTCAGCAGGGATGTTCAGCCCAGTTACCTTTTGGGTTCTTCTGTAAACAGTGGAATATGACGAGCATCTTCAAGGGTAATTTGTCTTATCTCAAAGGACTGACCTAGGAGTGAATCCTTGAGTTTATAAGTTAGGTGAGGGGAATTCCACCCCTAGGTTGTAAATACTGTAGCTTGTTACTAGGGCATACTTGTTTATGACTTGAGAGTGATCCAAGATCTCTCTGCTGGAAATTAAATCACGTTACAAACTTTAGTAAAGCAGAACATTTGTTTTAATGTAGTTGAACAAAACAACATTGTGAATTTGTGAAAACAAATACCCTTGTGAAGATCTTCTCAGAATCCCCACAGCTGTGCTCTGGACTGGGAAGTTCTGATAGTCTGAAGACTGAAATTTCAGTGATATTTTTTTTAAAGTATTATTCCATTATGATAACAGAAGGGATTATAGTAGAAAAGTAATTTTGAGATGGAATTTAAACATGTATTTTACAATGTACAACCTGCACAGGTCCTTTCCTGTTCTCCATTCAAATGCTTTCTAAACCTTGACTTCATAAAAGTAGATTGGATTCAATGCAGCCTGCAAGTGCACAAATATAACAGAGTTCCTGTGGGTGACATACTTTTTCTCACAACTGTCAATACTTACCAAATAGAGAAATCTGTTTGTCTCCAATTCTGTTAAAGCAACTTAAAATTTTAAAATTATTCAGCAACAGTGTTTGTGGAGCATCTTGCCATGGTATGTTGAATTTCAGGATTGCCTAGAAAGACGTTAGGATGTTCTGCCAACTTCTAATCTTGATATGTTCACTTGCACAGCAGTATTAACCTCTCCATTGTATTCTGTATTCATAAATAGGTTATTGTTTTTCTATAGTTCCTGTCTGTCTCTCCATAGTTCCCATCCTGGGCTTTGTTTTGATAAGTGGGTGGGACAATGGTTTGACTCTTAGATATTTTTCTTTTGGCACTAGTGTTTGACTGGCTTCTACCTTCTGTTTAATTCCTCTTTTTTAATTTGTATTATAGTTACTGTTCTTTATCTCTAATACTTATATTGTGGTGATGTGTTTGTTTTAGAGTTTTCCACAGTGTGCTATAGTTTGTTCTTTGTATAGTCCCATATGTTCACTAACTGAGTTGGGCAGCAAAGAGGAAAAAGAAAAAAAAATTAGAAAGGAAAGAGTATATGTATTTTTTTCCAACATTTGTAGTCAATAGAAAATACACTATGGAAAACACAGTTGTTTCAACAGACTCTCAAAGCTGAAATCTGGGTGAAGTTTATAGTTTCAGGGGGGCTCAAGGGAACATGTATTTTTCTGCCAACTCTAAAAAGACTTGAAAATGTGTTGAAATCTTGTATGTATTGTATTGGTTTTGTCTGTGTAGGCAAGTGCCTCTGTGTGGCCCCTGCATTTCTTGATCTTGGTCCTCTACAGCTGACCTTGTAGGTGGGTTTTATATCTCCAGTGCTGATCAAAGGAAGTTGTGAAGTGCTTTCTAAAAGTGCTTTAAAAATTGGTCTGACTCATGTTTCATGGGTTTGAAGGATTTATTGAAAATACGTTCAGCAAATTAATTTTTATTTCTATGAGGAATTTGAATTCAGTTTTTTGAGTTTTAGGTTTTTTTTCCCATTCTTACTGCAAAAAATAGGGTTTTCCAGTGGTATTTGTGTCTTAAATAAGTGGAAAACTGAGAATTCCCATTTTATGCTCTGATTCCTTATAACTGAGTGTGTAATTTTTCTCACGGTAAAGTTACTGGTCATGTGCAGGGAAAAATATTTAACTTGTATGCACATGTACATCTTAGAGTGGCATGTCTTGCAACTGCTTACACCTAATTAGATTAATTATTTCTTCTTCTAACACCTGTCATTACTGTTAGTAACTGTTAGCGCAGCTAGGGAAGGGTTAGTAGGGTATTCAACTATGCCACTTCACTTGTCAAGGAGGCAGCAGGTACCTGCTATTTGATGTCAAATGAAAGAATCTCTGGGACATGGCTTGCTTGCTTGATTGTCCCAAATGTATATATTGTCTAAACACCCCTATCATTTCACTTTGAAAGCTACTTTCCCTACCCCTATTTCCAAACAAATTCAAATTTGTACATACATAACTGGTTTTAAATATCTAGTCAAACAAGGCTGGTTTCAAGACCAATGGAAGTAAGGAGTGTCAGTACACTTCCCATTTTGACTGTGGTAGAACTGTTTTCATAAAATTGCTTAGCAAGGCAGATTAAGCTGGTAGTGAATTCCTCTCGCTACAAGTGGAGCTGAGCTGCAGTCATCCTTGTCTCTCCATGATGGTGCCTTCTTCACAAAGTTTTTGAGTCTGTGAAAATGCTCCCCATAGTAAGTATGTAAAGATGGCAGATCTCACAGGAACGTACTTAAAACTGCACCACATATGTAAACAGATGTTATTTTGTGGTTTAGAAACATTAACTTCTTTTTTTCTTATCCAGCTGTATGCTGGGATCTTACATTTGTGCACTTTCTGGATGCAGTCAGAAGTTTATGTATCAGTTATCAAAACCCAGTCTGTTGCCTCCTGAATTTGGGCCTAATGTTGCCAAAGACACTTACAAAAATTTGGATGAGCTTTTTCACTTTTGGATACATTTTTATTTGTTTGTTTTGATACATGATATTTTGAGATTGTATGTGTCTGCAAGAGCAGCAGCCAGAAGGAGATGAGACTAATCCTTAGTTTAAACAGTTCAAAGACTAAACTGATATATAATAACTGCTTTTAGACTCTCCAAACTACTTTATAGCTAAAATATTTAACTCTCTGCTTGTTTTAATAAATGCAATTTCAGTTAATCATCATCTCTATTTGAGACTTAAGTGATTTGAGGTATTGCAGTAGGAGTCCATGTCAGTTTGGGCTGTCATCTGCCTTTTTTTCTCTTTAGTCATACTGAGTCATGGTCTCCCCTTTTCTCTGTTAGCAAATAGTGGACTTGTTCAGCTACAGAGATTGAGTGTGTGTGTGTGTGTGTGTGTGTGTGTGTGTGTACAGCTTTCCTTTCTGGGCATTGTTTCCTGAAATTTGTATTAATTGCTGTCTCTAAGGTCAAGTACTTTTCCTTACACTGTCTTATATTGCAGTGTGAAAATACCTACCAGCAGGTGGAGATCGATTATAAAAAGACAAGTCAACTGGTTGATCAATCCTCTTTATCAAAAGTGACCTTTTCCGAGGTTTTCAGAATATCTAACTTCATTTTTCCTGTTGTAAATACCACTTCACCATATCCTGTTAATTTCTGTTGGTGGAACAGTTTGTGCAGAAAGGGCATTTGGGAGGAGATCTGCTGAGCTGCAGAAGCCTTTGGTGAAAAGCTGATGAATGGACAGAGAGGTTGCCCAGAAACACTTCCTGTGCCTGGGAGAGCCTGGCAACTCCCTGCCTTTTCAGCTGAGTGCCACTGTGGGAATCTTCTCCAACAGGATGAAAAACCTCCAAGATTTCTCTGACCCATGCTAAAGTGTGATCTATCCATTTGTTACTGCTAAGCAAGAGGAAAAGTTTGAGGATTCACATTTGCAGTTAATAGTTCAGCCTTTCTGATCTGGTTCCAAAGAGTTTTTTTCTGGATCTTTCATTTTGAGGACTTTACAGGTAAACTGAGATCTGATGGCTAGGTTTTTGTTTAGCCTAAGGTGGTTTGGGTTTTACTGGGCATGTGAACTAGATCTCAGCTTTGGGTTTCTTCTTGGGAGACAGCAGCAAGCAGCTCAGAGCAGCCTTGAGCTGTGTTGGATGCCAACCTCTTTCACTTCTGTCTCCTTTGGCTCTCTGATAAACAGCAGCTTGTAGTTCTGCTCACTCCTCTTTCTTCCACATTTCAAAAAACTGTGGTGCTCAGGTTTCTGCAAGGTTGTGACGTTTTGGGGTGGCAGATGTTCCCAGCCCAGCTGTGTGAGAGGCATCTGACTGGGCTGTGCTGGCTGGTTTGCCTCCTCCAGGGAAAAGGCATTGGGCCAGATTCAGCTTGTTAACTTCCAGATGGATCCTACTAGCTAGGTTGTTCCAGCAGCACACAGAACTGGCAGCTGACATCTAGGAGGTGAGCATGGAACTGCAAACTCTTAAAGAACATGAAATTTGAAACACCTCTTAAAGCATTGATTGGACTTTCATAGTACGCAGAATTAATTCAATAATCAGTTGTCAGTTCTGCATCTGCACTGGGATAGGTAGGCCCTGAAATCAGCCAGCATTTTGAAAAACAGTATTAACAAACTCCTTTGCTGGCTTTACCTTGGTGTTTATTTTATCTTCCCTTTTCCATGAGAACTTTGTTCTACACCCTCTCCTCTGTACACCACCTTCTTTGAGAACCTTTCCTTCAAGCCTGAGGAAGTGGTTTAGCATTGGATACAGACACATGCACACAGACACACAAGCATAACATCCCCTTGATGGAAAAAAGGGTGTGACTTCCTGTACACAGCAGGATTGATGGGGGTGGGAATGGCACAGCTGCAAACAGCAGAAAGGCAATCCCTAAAGTATATAAAATTCCTATGATTTAAATGACTAAATCAGCTGAATGTGTGTAAATGTCCCACTGGTTTAGTACAGAGTCTAAATACACAACCCACAGCCTTTCCAAACAACCAAAATTGGATTGTGGAGGCAAGCATAAAGACTGAAGGGGTGGGTAAAAAAAAAAAGTAGTAGGAATGGCTTTAAACACCTTGCTACTCAAGCATAATTGCCATTTTACTGCCAAGTAGAAATAAAGATAGGAAACCTAAGCTGCAGCATACAAAGCTTCTTTGTTGAACTGTAACCTGGGCTTCCCTGTTACTGAATCTCTACTTCTTGCTGTTAGTACACATCTCGTACAGTAAAAGAACTGAAGTAAAGATCTCAGATGCGTGATCTTACCTGGCCTGAGGTAAGGTTGCTTGTGGTACTTTTTCCTCTGATAAATGAAGTAGAATAGCAGAAAAACGGTGTGAATGTGATAGACTAATTTTCATTTTTGAAACTTCTTGTCTATACTTATACGTGTTATCGTCTTGTAAAATTGTTGCACTCTGATTTCCTAAACTTGCTGAAATTCCTTCTGAATGCCCTTAATGTTCCTAAGTGCCCTCAGACCCACCAAGCTTATGGCCCTCTGGGGTAAAAAGTTGATGTGACCTGCTTCTCTTCTGCTACAGAACCCATTTAATTGGACATGTAAATGCTTGAGTGTCTTGCTTCCTGAGATGTTCCTAATTCTCTCTGCATGTAATTAGAGAATGCAGGCCTTTCCACAGAGGTCCATGCCATGCTAGGTAGTTGTACAGGGGGTGCAGGAGGACCTGATAAGACAGCATTTGTCTGGAACTTTGCTTTATGAGGAAAGGAAAAGTATAAGCTGGTGCTGGTACAGCCAGTTGAAAACCTTAGAGGTGTTTGTCCCTGCAGCAAACTCTAGCAGTACCTGTGCCATCAGTAGGAACAAAGCTATGAGAAAGATCACATTCATTTTTAAATAGAAAGGAAAAGGGAGTTACCAGCTTGAACACAATCAGCTGAATGAACCCAGAAGAGCAGTTCAGTCTTCTCATTACCAACCAAGGCATTTCTTGCTTCTCAATGAGGTATTTATGGGGAAGAAATCCATTCTTGAAAAGATGTGGTGTTGAAACTACTGTCTTTTCAGCTGAAACTTCTTCTGAGCTTCTTGGTGGTGCAGATTTCTAAGAGCACAACCGAGACTGAAAGAGTTATGACAAGGGTTTTTTTTTCTCTCCTAATTATGACATTCTTCAAAAAGACTGCTCCAGTAAACACTTATTGTTCTGTATTCCTTTTCTCTTGTGTCTTTGAATATGATAAACTAAGTTTCACCCTTAGATAACCTTGTGTCCCTGCAAAATTTTATTTAGATGTCTACATTCCTAAAAATAACACATGAATGAAGTGTTCGAAGCAGCAAACCGCAACTTCCTGAGGTAGCAGTGGCTGTAATGCAGTTTCTAGTTCAAAGATTTTGTTTTATGAGTGATACAACATTGCGGAGTCTACAACCAGTACTGTATTGTTTTCCTGTGTACTGTTTGTGTTCTTTTAAATGATTTTTGGATGCAAAGCGTGTGTCATTTATTGACTAATATAAACAGAAGATCGCTAAGGTATAGTTTTTGTGGTATGTGTTCTACTTAGCAAGGCTTTTTAACCTATATATTGTTTCTAGCCTGCAGTGATCAAAATACTGCCTACAAGTTTTAGTCATATATTTTGTCACATACTGAAACTGCTTTTACTTTTGCAGGATATATATTGAAGACTGAATGTTTGGGTATAGTACTCTGACTCTTGGTACAAATTGTTTTCCTGGTATCTAAAGCCTTGTTTGCTCAAACTCTCATAAAAAGGGATCAGACTGGGATTCAATTGCCAAGCGTGTTTAGAAAAGGCATCATAAATGATAAGTTATGATTTCAAGTTCATTTGTCTGGGACAAAGCCAAGCATGATATGTGTTATGTTCCAAAATTAATTCAGTGATATAGAGTGGGGGAAGGTAAGGAAGGAGAGTGAAATGGTAATTTGGCAATATTGAAGTACTTGGTTTTCTTGACAAAGTTCTTGTATTTTAAAACAGTTCCATCATTTGGACAGAAACCATACAGTCTCTAATTACTGGCTATAAAACTAAGGATTTAAGAGCTATGAGTGTTACAGTTGGAGGAAACTATAATTAAGGCTCTGTTTCCTTAAGGAAGTAGAGAGTTCAGACAGCTTTTAAAAGGAGATGGTAATTATATTTGAACTTCTGTGTATTGATAAATGCACCTTATTTAGTCTTGAACTAAGTTAAATGGTAAAGGATATCCTAAGTAACATCTTAATTTGTGTTTCCCAATGTGCTGTTTCAGCTCTAAGGTGATTTATCTAGTAATAGTTATAATTTCTTCTGATTGCAAAAATATATAGAATTCTTTAATTCTATACATTTTGTCTTCTGCTGAGACAGAGAGGTGTAGAATGAATAAAATAGATATGGTTAAGAAGCTGGTTCTAAAATACTGCACTGTGTATATGTTTGCAACCTCTTGCAGCCTGTCTGCTTCTAGAGAGTCAGGGAGACTGTTACTACTGAATACAATAGCAGGAAGATTGTTAGTCATAAAATAAATGTGGGTGTACTTAAGTATTGTCAGTCAGCAGGTCATTACATGTAACCAAGTCTAGACCATCTTGGAATCACTGCAGAAACCACTGGCATATAAATCCCTCTTAGTCTGATGGGCTTCCCTGGGGCAGTATTTTTTAGTCAGGAAAGATGCTGTGGAGGCTGAGGCTGGGAGTGGTGATTGTGGCAGCTCCTGAGCTCTGGATCTCTCACTTTCCCATGACATTCTAGTGCTGTCAAGACTTTGGCTGCTCCGCTGCAGGGAGAGCAGATTGCATCTTGGTGCTGATCACTGTGGGCTTCCCATTAGCTCACTAAATATTACAAAAGGTCATGAGTACCTGCAAAGTCCTGTGATGCCAGTTCCAAGTATTTGTGTTCCTCCTCTTGGTGCAATGAAATACTCTTGTCAGGTGGGCAGCACCAGAACTTGGCTTATCTTTGAATTATTTATTCCTACTTTATTCTGCACTGGAATGAAGACTGACTTAGAAACAGGAAGATCTTGTGTAAAGTGGGATAATATTTTCTGTACATCCTTGCAAATGAGAAGGACCATTTTTGTATCACAGGATTTTTAAGTGTGAGGTAGATTCAGATAAAAAATTACATAGTTATGGAACAGAATACCTCAGAAAACTATATTCAGAAAGTCATCACACTAGTTGTTTAGAAGTACAGCATGACATATAAAATTCCCCTTTTCACATTTGTTGTTGAATTGGCAGGTTAGTTGTTTGAAAAGCCAAACATTTGTGGTGATTTTGATTTTTAGTGGGGCAGAGCTGATGTCTCTAGCATTAAAGTTCATTTTGTGAGTTAGTGTGATCAGAACATTTTGTGAGAGTTTGTGTAATCAGTTAATTTTGCATGTGAGATTGTTTTTGAGTCAACTTCTTCAGAAGCTAGTTAGAACTTCAGAAGCTAGATAAACTGCTGCAGTGCTGTGAAGAGGATGTGGTTGGCAGGTTAATGTCCCTGTGGATGTTCCTGACAAGTGGTACAGACCCTCATGGGCTTATACTAGAAGCAGTTCTGTTTAATATCTTCATTAATGACACAGTGGGATCAAGCACACTCTCAGCAAGTTGCAGAAGACACCAAGCTGAGTGGTGTGAATGACATGCCTGAGGGAAGGGATGCCATCCGGAGGGATCTGAACAAGTTCAAGAAGTGGGCTCATGTGAACTTCATGAGCTTTAACCAGAGAGACCAAGGTGCTGCACCTGGGTCAGGGCAATCCCTGTTATCAGTGCAGGCTGGGAGATGAACAGATCGAGAACAGCCCTGCCAAGAAGGACCTGGGGGTGCTGATGAATGAGAGACTGGACATGAGATGGCAATGTGCACTTGTAGCCCAGAAGGCCAAACATATTCTGGGCTGCATCAAAAGCAGTGTGGGCAGCAAGTCGAGAGAGGTGATTCTACTCCTCTACTCTGCTCTGGTGAGACCCCACCTGGAGTGCTACATCCAGTTCTGGGGCCCCCAACATAAGCAGGAAGTGGACGTGTTTGAGAGAGTCCACAAGAGGACGATGAAGATGATTAGAGGGATGGACCTCCTCTCCTAGGAAGAAAGGCTGAGAGAGAGTTGGCATTGTTCAGCCCAAAGAAGAGGAATAAGGGAGAGCTTATACCTTCAGGGAGAGCTTATACCTTCCAGTGCCTAAAAAGGGTTTACAAGAAAGATGGGGACAGATGTTTTAGCAGGACCTATTGTGATAGGATGAGTAATGGTTTTAAACTAAAAGAGGGTAGATTCAGACTATACATAAATTTTTAACAATGAGGGTGGTGAACACTGAACAGAGAGGTGGTGGATGCCCCATTGGACCAGGCTCCCCAGGGAAGTGGTCATAGCACCATGCTTGCCAGAGTTCAAGTAGTGTTTGGACAAAACGCTCAGGCACATGGTGTGACTCTTGGGTGTGGCCCTGTAAAGGGCTAAGAGTTGAACTGCACGATCCTTATGGGTCCCTTTCAACTCAACCTATTTTGTGAACTCTAGAAACATTCAAGGTCAGATTAAGCCTACTCTAGTTGAAGATGTCCCTGCTCATTGCAGGGGATTGGAACTGCATGACCTTTAAAGGTCCCTTCCAACCCAAATGGTTCTATGGATTCTGTGAAATTGCTTATGCATCCTTCTGTTTTTCCACATTTGAATTAACTAATTTTTAAAAGGTAAGTTAAAATGAATGTGTTTTGCAATGCTTGCAACAAAGCAGAGCAGGTTTTTGTGCAGGTATATGCCACAATTTATTTTTCTCTGTCTTTGGAGGTGAACGAGGACCTCTGTTCAACGAGGACCATAGTGGCAAGTGAGGAAAATCTGTGCATTTTTGTCATCTGGGATTCTTTTTCAGTTTCTAATTTTTACATTTAACCCACCCTGAAAAAGCTCACAAAATGTTAAAAGACAAAGTGTTAAAAATTACTTTCCAGGTCACTGGTTGTGTTTTAAATCAGACTCATGTTGTTATGGTTCCTGATAATATTTTTGGAATTAAAAACCTGTCAGTATTTCCATTTGGAGAGAGAGCTATAACTGGCTATAAAAATATGTTCCCAGCCAAGGCATGCCATGTGAGGTCGTTGCTGAAAAGCAATTAAAGTCTGGCAGCTTTAAAATTAGAGACACAACAATAAGATGGGGAAATCTGCTGTTTTCTCTCTGTGCTGTATTTCTAGAAGTCAGGCAATGTATGACAGTAGGTGTTTGGTGGCTGTTTGGGGTCTGCTTTTATGGGTCACTGTGCAGAATCAGATCTGGATAGATGATTTTGGTTTGTCTTTAGTGTTAGGTTTTCTTTCCCTCTGGATGTCATTTCACAAATTTTGCTTTTGATAGATATTTTAACACCTTCTATCCATTTCCTAAATCTTTTGTGCAATTGGTCCTTTTCCTTTGGTTCACCACAACTTTAAGTAGCTCCAGCACATTCTTCCAATTTACGACGTCTCCCTGACTCGCCAGCTGGACTCCACACATAGCCTTGGTGCTCCAGGAAGGAAGACTTGGCATCAAGTGAGTCTGGGGTTAATGAAAGCCTGGAGTGGGAAGTTATAAAAATCAGATGGTTATAGTAGTTGTAAGGGGCTATACACTGAGTTTAATAGCTCCACAGGGAACGGTGATATATATGAGGAGAGTAGGAGAGAGACAATGGGCATAGAAAGGTGCCATTACTTTTTTTAATATATATATATTTATCTATCTTTCTCCCTATTCTCCCTTCCCTCCCCTTTCATTCCCTCTTCAAGGATATTTGATATCTTTTTGCCAGAATCCTAGTCTGACCTGACTGCACTGCATCGTCAAACAATCCCTACAAAAAGTTTGTGGAGAGGGGAAGCTGTTTCCAAGACCCGGTCTTCTCCTCTGGCTGCAATGAAATATTTAAGTCTGATAATCACATGTGATTATCTCTTCTCATTTTCTATGGTGATTCTAAGTCATCTATTTTATCTTTTATCTTGATCAGATACTTATCTGTTTCATTTTATGTTTGTGCTGATGAAGACAAATCATTTTTTTTTTAAAGCAAAACAGCCCTAATGTTAACATCAGTTTTTATTTTTGTATGTCTCAAATTCAGGGTCAGAATCACAGGCGCCAATGCTCCTGCTCAGGTGTAAAGAGGTAGTAGCTGGAGGCAAGTCTGCTGGTACAGGGCTGACTGTAATCACAAACTTTTCATCAGTGCCTGCCTGTGATGACCAGTGTGGAGGCAGTTGTGCTAAGCCAGGAATTTGCAGCTCCACGTGGAGGCACTGGCTCTGTGTACAGTGCCTGGTGCTTCTGTGCTTCTCTCTTTGTGGGGGTGATGCCAGGTGATCTTAGTGACCTGGACCATTGAGTCTTGTCCCATGACTCTGAATGTAAGGAGACCCTGATGTTACTTATTCGGCATAAGAGAACACTAAAATTAAGAGTTGCTTTGTGTTTAGAATTATGCTATACCTTAAAGAGTGTAATAGTAGCTGCTGAAAATGAGTGTTTAGGTAACATAGTACTATATTGAGGCATGGTGTTTATATTTTAAATTAGAAAAAAAAGATAGTATAATCTTGCCAGTATTAAAATCTTTTATAAGATAAAGCTTTCTGTGATACTGTCTTGCATACATTCTCTGTTATTCTAGCTTCTTAGTGTTAGAGGGTGGTTGTCCTATTTGCTTTGCAAAGTTGTCATTGTGACAAAATGTGCTTATATATTTAAAAAATGAAATAAAATTGCACTGGCAACCTAAATTTTGGTTTTGTTTACATCTTTTAATTATGAAGGCCATGTTTTTTAAGTGGTTTAATAGAGAGGATAATGAGTACAAAATCTTTGAGGGAAATACAAGCACCTTGTACGACATGATTTAATTGCTTGTTTTGTAGGGCTGGTTTTGTCAGGGAGTATGTATGCATATGTGTGAATGTACATGTGTGCACACACATGCTCATAACTTGAGCAAACTATTCTGCAAGTTCTTGAGACACAACTGTAGAACACCACCATGTTGTTTTTGCAGTCATGTTTTGGAGAGGAGCTATACTTTGAAAAATTTTTTGTCTCATTTATTCAATTTTTTAAAAATATGCATATTTGCTTTATGCTTCACAATGTCAGGAAAACAATAAAAACAAACAAACTAATAGCCCCAACACCACAGATATTATGTAACTTGAGGTTTCCGTTTAAGTAGTTAAGTGTTCAATATAAATTTAAATGTGTTTAATGTTTTTTTCAGAGGCAAAGGAAGTGTCATAAGTTCTTAAAAATGTGCCTCTTGTGGTAGGGATGAAAATGTGCTTATGGTTCTTAGCTAAAGCTTTCTGTTACAAATAGCTCCTAAAAATATTACGGAACTATAAACTGAAGTAAGTCTGAGCTACAGAGTGAGAGATACATTTAAATATTTTCTTTTCTTCCTATGAAATAATTGTGAAGAAAACAGGTGTATTACAGGGTAATTTGACTGCAGTCTCTTTCCCAGGATGCAAGCTTTCATTACTATATGCCATGAAGTAAATTTGTTCTCAGTCATTTTGACTTCTTGTTTTAAAGCCCAGACCTATCCACACAAAGACACAAAGACTTTTTTTACACATAGTTTTGTGAATGAAGAATGTTTTTTTTTTGGGGGGGGGGTGTGTGTTGGTCCTGATATGGGATTTTGGACAAATGTATATGGCAGCATGTTTAGTGATACTAATTTTTTAGGCTGCTCTTGTTAAATGACAGTGTGGCTAGGATATTCTTTACTCAGATGATGTTACTTTGGCTCTCCACAGGCTTTCCTAGTAGTCCTCTTGCTAGAGAGCTTTGCCTGTCGTTACAGAAAACTCATAGCATTTGCTTTCAGTGGAAAGATAATTTTTCTTTCTTTCAGTTAATTGCTTTGAGTCAAAAAATCTAGTAGTGGGAGTTGTAATCATGATATGACTTAACAAGTTGAGTTAAAGACCATAGTTGCACCAAAGCTGTACTGCACAGTCCTTCCTTTCTGGAAAACTATCAACAAACATTTATCATTCAGAAAACTGTACCAGGAGACTCATAACTGGAGTGTTCCTGGATGCTACTGACTTAGTTGAAATTATTGGAGTCTGTTAATGTACAGCAATGTTGAAAATAAAAACCTGTTTGAATATCAAAATATCTATTTAGCTTCCAGCTTTTCAGTGCCTCATTTTAAAATTTTTATGCATTTTTCAGTAACTGGTTTTTTTCAGGGGCTTATGCAATTTTTACCTCTAATGGTCTCAAGAATGAAGTGTTTGGAGAGCTGATGGGAGAACCTTGGAGGAATCATTTCTTTTCTATTAAATACTCCAGAAATGAATTTTTTCTATTTTTTTAACAGATTGGGTTCTTCTTCTTTCTCTCTCTGTTTTTCTAAAGTAAAATATAATCCTATGTAACTTCCTGCTTTAAGCCACTGATACTCCTTTTATTCTGAGATAGTGAAGTTCTATTATCTCAATTTTAAGAATGAGGAAAGAGTAAGAAAAGCTAAGTTTTTTGTCCAAGTCAAAAAAAACAGCTATGCCTGATTTATTGCTTGAACCTAGGTGTGTCTTATCCTAAACTCAGGACTCCCGTGACTACTTCTTTCTACCTCTCAGGGGTACAGCCTTTGTAAAAAAAGGGGAAGAAAAAAAAAAGATTATTTATTTAACATATCATAATTTGTTTTACTATGACAAGGAAGGCCTGCTATTAAAGTATTGACAAGTATTATTACCTTTTACTCAGGTGTAGAGCAGACTGAAGACTCAAACTGGCATAAAGTACTTCAATTCACAGGTTAGTAAAATAGGTGTCACAGACTACAGCCGTGACCAAGTAGTCACAAAACATTTCAGGTCCATGGAAAAGCGAGAATTAACTAAATAAAAATTGCCCAGACAGTCCCAGCTAGTAAACCATGCCACATGCTGCATGTCTATGCTGATTTGATGAAAGAAAATTCCTTTCTGGGTGTAATCTGATAACTAGCTTGACTCTGAGTATGTTGGGACATTTATAAATTAGACACAAGTTTTTATTTTGATTATTTCCCCCTCCTCATGGTCCATCTCTGATCATTCAGAGGGAGAAGAATAATTTTCCTTCATTCTTGGGAAGCTATATGTTCTGGTTGCTTGTTAAAGTTGATAACCTTTTCAGGTGACTGGCTGGGCCCTGAAGTAGGAGACAATGTATGAATTATAACTAATGAGTCCCAGCTCTTTTCAAAAGGTACCTGTTGGGGAAGATATTTGTGGGTTATTGGCCGCTGGTGGATATTGTCTTGTGCTTTCCTGAATTTAACCTCATTTGAGCTGAGCTGCAGTGCTACCTAGAGGTCTTTTCCTCTGGTGAGCTTTTTTTTCTCGTAAGATGGTTCACTTTGTGTAGGAAAAGATACTTCCAGCTGTGAAGATATCCTTTTAGTTCCCTTATTTGCAATTACAGCATATTTCCAAAATGCTTTGTTTCCATTTCATTCACTGATACTTCGCAGATCACAGAATGTGCTGAGTTGGAGGGGACCCACAAGGATCATAGAGTCCAACCCCTGGCCCTGCACAGGACCATCCCTAAGAGTCACACCGTGTGCCTGAGAGTATCATGCAAATGCTTCTTGAACTCCATCAGGTTTGGTGCTGTGATCACTTCCCTGGGGAGCTTGTTCCAGTGTCCTACCATCCTCTGGATGAAGGACCTTTTTCTAATACCCAACTTAAACCTCCCTTGACACAACTTCAGGCCATTCCCTCAGGTCCTGTCACTGGTCACCACAAAGAAGAGACAAGTCCCTGTCCTTCCTCTTGCCCTCACAAGGAAATTGTAACTCCGGTGAGGTCTCCCCTCAATCTCCTTCAGGCTGAACAGACCAAGTGCCGCCCTCAGCTGCTTCTCGTGCAGCTTCTCCTCAAGGCCTTTCCCCATCTTCATTTGACATTTGGATGCCCTTTAATAGCTTGGTGTCTTTTTTTATTTTGTGGTATTTCCCTTCGTGGGATCTCCCGTGTAAAAGAATATATCTGGACATCCAAGAAGCTTTCTATATCCCCATGTGCTTTGTTATCTGTTCCTCCTCCATCAGAAAGAAGTGTGTTGCACATCATGTAGCTCAAGCTGCCTTCTTCTTCAGGCAACAAGTGAAATTGGGTACATGAGATGCATGGGACCACAGGGTACATCAGCCTGGAAATGACCTCTCTGGCAGGAGATTGGTTCTTCCTTCACAATCCCTTGCTCAGAGCAGGGTCAGGTGTGATACCAGGCAAGTTTAGTTGGGGCTTTATCCAGATGGGGCTTGAAATTGTTGTGCCTTCCTTTAACTGTTCGGGAGTTTTGTGATGCCACTTAGAGTCCTGGACTTACTGAAACTGAGTAACTATTGTAGTAACCACAGCATCCATCTGGCTTTGAATTTCCTTCCTGGACAAGGAGAAAATGGTATTTTCTCCCTGCCTAGTGCTTCAGTAGAGTTTAAGTGGATTCAGCCCGAGGGACCTTTGTAAGTGCTATCAGTTTTCTAGTGCAAACATAATCATTAACTACTCTCTGTCAGCTGTTGTAGACTGAGAAAATGCAGAGCTGTGTCTACACAGTACCCAAATCAGTTTCTCTACAGACTTAACCATATCTTATCAAGAGACTACCAGTTTAGTTCTCTGCAGTACTGTGAGGAGCAATACTGTGTGGTTCAAGCTTTGTTCTCAACCTAATGCCTAACCTGAAACCCAGGTTCCCTCCATCAGGCTGGAACATCTGGCAAATCTGCTTGTACAGATCCCCACTTGAAGCTTTGCCTAGAGCTAGCTTTTGCTCGGTGTAAAGAACTCTGCAACATTTTTTCTGCAAAACTTCTGATACTGTGAATATACACTTAGGTGCATTTTAAAGTTTCCTACTCAGCTACTTATATCTAAAGACATTAAATCTTACAGTCTATTCACAGCTACCTAAATCTTGAATCTCTTCATTCTTAGAGGCTACAACTTTCTGTAACTTTCAGTTTAATAATGTTACTAAAAAGGAAAAAAATCAAAACTCTCCATTTACATGCTGTTCGATATTCCAGCTGTCTGGTATTTATGAAACACTAAGCAATGTGTTCTCTGCTTTATAATCTGAAGAAAAAAGGCATGTTCTTCACTGTTCAGATTTACAATCTCAGTCAAACATTTACTTGTTACTTGCCAGTTCCTGTTGATCAATAAAATGTGATAGTATCAATAGTTAAGCATGTATTCAGTAGTTTAGTGGTACCTAATATAACAATGGAAGTAACTGTGTAGTCTTTGCATCTTTTTATTTCTGCTGGCATTTCTGTATGGGTTGTCTGGCTTCAGACTACACATCTGTGACTTTTAAAATATGTTTCATTTCATCTTCCAGAAATTGAAAGGAAAGACTTGAGCTCCTTCTCTAACTACTTCTTTTTTTTTTAAATGTTCCTCAGTCTTTTCTACCTTTTTAGAAATTGCTCAGTAGAAGTATGAAAAGGTAAAGTGAAATATCATGCATCATACATAAAGTTTTCTTGCATTTCATTGTACGTTATGTCTTAAACAGAGTGTTCTGGATCTTCACCTCTTTAGTTCCAGTGCTGCCAATAATGTTTTGTCTTCAGTGGTTTGGGTGGATCTGGATTTGGAACTGTGTTTTTGTTGGAATGCCTTTATGTTGGATCCCTGCAGTTTTCAGTGCTTGAAAAAGTTATAACTTACAATAGAAGACAAAGAAAACCCACCATCAAAAGGGAAAAATTAAATCTCTGTTTATTCACCTGCATGCTAAAGATGAATCTTATTCACAGCAGCCAGCTGAAATATTCTAGATATTAAAAGACTTGGAAAAAGTAAATTTTTTTAAATGCCTGGGACTTTGTTCCAATATGATTTGTGTCCCAGATGTTGATTTGCAGCAGCAATATGCTGGATGAAATTTGCTGTTGAATGTGCTATCAGATAGTGGCACACAGAACATGTACCTGGGTAAAATGCATTTCTATGCAGTCTGTGTAATTACAGAATAGGCTGTGACAGCCTCTGCATTTCTGAATGATGATAGCAAGGGAATATGGAATGCAAAAGTCTGAGACTGGTGTCCAAGTGACTTTTAAAACCACCTGGGAGGTGGAAATACACTGCCTTGTGGTCTCCACTGGCCAGGCCTCCCCACCAGCATGGTGTTATGAGGAAAGTAAAGGAGCGTTTGTTTTATTTTTTTAAAATCTTTGTTTCCCCTTGCAGCTTTCACACCAACACCATATATAAAGGTCCAAGGTGTAGTAAGTCTCTGGCAGAAGCACAACTATTTTTCTGTATTAGAAGTGGAACTATCAGCCTCTGAGCATCTGCTCATGCTTCCCAATGAAATTTATTTTCAAGGGAAGGCAAATAAAATTCCCACTTAAAATAAGCTGGAGAACATGGTGATGTTCCTGTATTGTCTTCCCTGTTTACCTCTTCTCACATACAAAGTCTATGCCTCATGCATAGGTAAGATACAGTGGCTGTAAGTGAAAAAGAGGTAAAATCTTAGCTGAGAAATGTGATTTTCCAAAGCCTGTTTGGGAGGATACAGTGATTGGTTTTGAAAACTCCCGATTCCAATGTCAGCTCTGTGCTGAGCAGCAAGGTTTTTCAGTAGACACACTCCTTTGTGCTTTGCTGTCTGCAGTGAGAGGCTGGTGAGTTACTGAGTGGTGGCCTGATGGAAGGGAGCTGTAGCCATCCCTTCATTGAAACCAGCCTGCTAAGGTTGTCACTAAGGCAAAAGATCCCCAGCACTGCATGAAGAGCATTTTGGAGAGAGCTGAGCATTGGGGGACACCCTGGGGGTGGAGCAGACTGGAGGTCTGGCCTCTGCCCCATCAGTTGATTTGTGCAGTTTTCATCAGATGCAATGAAATCTGTGCTGTTGCCAAAAGTAGTGATTGTGGTGCTTTGCCTCCATGTCTGAATTGTTGGTGTTTGAGGAACAGCAGCTTCTTTTTAAGGAGTGTCTTTGCGGTATTTGTATGTTTTACTTGATAGACCTATAAAAAGCTGAAAGTGTAATTAATGTAAAATCTAAATAAAATATTTGAAAGAGAACTTATCCTCCAAAATTACCACATGTTAAAAATTCTCTTACGATTGGAGTTTCTTGAGGCTGCTATACATGAAGTTACTGACACTTAACAAGATTATCTGAGGCTTATAAAAGTACCCTAAAACCCAATGGAAGTTTATTCAAAGCTTGCATCATGATTATTTTTGCAGAGACTGAAGTTGATAGATAAAGACTTCTGAGATTTGGCATAGACAGAACTGCCCAGAGCTGTGCAAACAGTACAGCAATGGGCAAGTATTGTCCATGTTTTGGTACTGTTAGACTACAGGGTTTCTATAAAAGCATCACTCTTATCAAATCATGGCGTGATGAAACAGAGGTCTTGGAGGGACACTTCTCAGTGTGATGACAACTTGAGTGGATTAAAGGAAGTGGCTGGTTCATTTGTTGGAATAATGCAATTTCTTCCCATATCTGAAATGGATTGGCCTATAAATTAAAACTCAGGAGTGGGACTGGCAGCATACACATGAATGTGCATCATGTAAGACTTTCAAATCCCAAATGTGAATACTTGGTGTGGGGAGGGGAACTAGGCTCCAAGATACCCATGAGTGGTATTTGTGTACTGTTGGTTGGTGTTGGTTTTTTGTTTTGTTTTTTTNAGTAGATGGTGACAGCTCTGGATTTTTGGACTGGAAGGACAAGTACCATCACTGGGTAACACTGGGGAAATGCAAGGGGTCTGAGCAACCAAACTGCCCTGTTTTCAGGGAAAGAGGAAAGTTTCACTCAAGGAACTAACCAGGAACTGTAGAGAAGAATTCACATCACAAGTAGAAGGAGGAAGCAACATTGAGTAGAGTTAAGGCAAGTGAGGATTGTTAGACTGTAAACAGTGGACAGAAGAGGACAAAATGAGTTAAATGTTTTCAGCTGAAAGTAGATATCCAGGAAGTGAACTATAAGTGATACCTTTAAAAGTTCCAGATGATCGAGTGAGGAAAGATGGCTGAGATACCTCTGTTACTTGCAGTTCAGCCTAGCTGGAGAAAGAGTCAGTAATGTTCTCAAAACATCTAAGTGGACAAGGCATCCTGAGGCCAACATGTTCGTGTCATTTTATTGGTAAAGTAGACTTCTGAATTTGGTAGTCAGTATGCAATGCTGATAATGCCTATAGTCACTAAATATTGCAAAGTATCTCATCATGTAGATGATTTCTTGAGACTTGCCAGGGTGCTGAAGGAGAATTGTATCAAACTGATCCTCATAGTGACTCTTCCTACCATGGTGGTGGGGAAAACCATACAGAAAATTCTGAAAATATTCAGCTGGATAGCTGTGTAGCAACAGCAAAATGTTTGATTTGAAAGTGAAATAAAAGGCTGCTGTCTTTTGAATATAGATGGAATGAGGACATATCTTTTGAAGCCTCCACTAGAATAATCAGAAGGATCAATGAAGAGATATTGAAATGTGCTGATAAATGAGAGTAATTTAAGCATAAAATGATGATATTGAAAATATAATGAAGACCTCTTAATGAAGTGAAGAAATGGTTTCATAATAAGCAGGAAAAATTGCTCACTTATAAGCATAAATTTGGTGAGATTTATACCAAACTCACTAATGTGAAATGCCACCCTACAGTTAATTTGTCTTCAGAGGAAGAGTGGAGAATGTGGGTTTTTGTCGTTTGTGGACAGCTTCAAAGAAAATGATCCTGCGTGATGAAGGCCCAGTGTCCTGAGAAGGAACACTAGATGATCTCCTCTGTAACTGGCTGCTTCCTACCCAGAGCAATGTGGTATTTGGGAAATGGTATCTTTGTGGTAAAAAAAAAAATTATATAACACATGAGTGTTTAAGGAGAGTAATATCTAGGAAAAGTAGAGAAGTTACATCACTTCTGTATTTGGCACTGATACAATTGCTTTTCCAATGCTGAGCTCTTTTTTTGTTAGCCATAAGCCTGTTGATAAAATGATAAGGCATTGATCAAAGGACTGGATACTTTGCCTTGCGGTGAGACATTCTGGAATCTTGCTCTGTTTATCTTACCCATGAGAAGGCTAGGACTTGACCTGATCAGAGGGTCTGCAATGGGAAAAAAAACATTGAAAAACTGTTAACAAACTGGCAAGCAAAGATATAAAGAGGTCCAGTGGTTACTATTTGAAGTTCAAAATTCCACTGCAGATTTTCAACAGTGTGAGTGATTAGCCTCTATGATATCTTAGCAAAGGTTGTGGTGGTTTCCTTACCGCTGACAATTTAAAAATTAAGATTGAATGGTTTCTTAAATGATATGTTTCAGTAAAGCACAAGTTCTGTGGCTTCTTTGTACAGGGCATTGGCCTAATTGTTCTTAAAAATTGCCTTTGACCTTGAATCTTTTAATTCTCTTAAAGATAATTACTAGAAAGAAACTAGACATCTTTTTTGTTTTGTTTTGTTANGAACAGGCTCTTTAGCCAGCCTATTTGCATAAATACAAGGAAAGGGTTTGTTTTTTTTACATTTAATTTAATTTAATTTTATTTTACCTTTTCTTTATAACTGTAATGCTTGAACCTTTTATTGCCCATGGTTTGTGTGTGTGTTGAATTATTTTCTGTCAGTCACAGCAGGAAGACCTAGAATAAAACTGGTGTATCTGTGAACAGAAAATAGCAATTAAAGCTAGTATTTCCTAGGGCATTTTAACAAGGAGTGGAACACTTTCCTCTGTCTATTTCTGTATTTTTTTTTTAGGAAGGCAGGTGATGGAGTCGTGTTTGTGACCTGCAACAGATGTTCCTCCCCC
>VWZF01006093.1:34782-86494 GCA_013396755.1 Sclerurus mexicanus
TCACTAATGTGAAATGCCACCCTACAGTTAATTTGTCTTCAGAGGAAGAGTGGAGAATGTGGGTTTTTGTCGTTTGTGGACAGCTTCAAAGAAAATGATCCTGCGTGATGAAGGCCCAGTGTCCTGAGAAGGAACACTAGATGATCTCCTCTGTAACTGGCTGCTTCCTACCCAGAGCAATGTGGTATTTGGGAAATGGTATCTTTGTGGTAAAAAAAAAAATTATATAACACATGAGTGTTTAAGGAGAGTAATATCTAGGAAAAGTAGAGAAGTTACATCACTTCTGTATTTGGCACTGATACAATTGCTTTTCCAATGCTGAGCTCTTTTTTTGTTAGCCATAAGCCTGTTGATAAAATGATAAGGCATTGATCAAAGGACTGGATACTTTGCCTTGCGGTGAGACATTCTGGAATCTTGCTCTGTTTATCTTACCCATGAGAAGGCTAGGACTTGACCTGATCAGAGGGTCTGCAATGGGAAAAAAAACATTGAAAAACTGTTAACAAACTGGCAAGCAAAGATATAAAGAGGTCCAGTGGTTACTATTTGAAGTTCAAAATTCCACTGCAGATTTTCAACAGTGTGAGTGATTAGCCTCTATGATATCTTAGCAAAGGTTGTGGTGGTTTCCTTACCGCTGACAATTTAAAAATTAAGATTGAATGGTTTCTTAAATGATATGTTTCAGTAAAGCACAAGTTCTGTGGCTTCTTTGTACAGGGCATTGGCCTAATTGTTCTTAAAAATTGCCTTTGACCTTGAATCTTTTAATTCTCTTAAAGATAATTACTAGAAAGAAACTAGACATCTTTTTTGTTTTGTTTTGTTATTGACGTTTTCTGTCTAAAACTCATTTTTGCTTTTACAAAGTTCTAGTGAAAAATAGGTGTTTTATTTGGCCAGCTTCTGTTCATAGCTCATCAGATGTTTTAAACTGTAGTGAACTTGCAGCGTTACAGTCTTAGTGCATTGGTATGCTATGTAATATTGATGTATCTATAAAGCTGTAATCCTTGTTCCATTCTTTGGTACTCTGAAGACATATGCCACACATGAGTGTATTTTAGTTGGTTTTATTGAGGTAGGTATGGGATATCTTTGTAGCATTAATTGAATTCAGGATTATGAAATCTACTCTTTCTGCAATAAGTGCAGCTTGTAATGATCTTTTAGTTGCTTCCCTCCTCTGAATTCAATCTGCACATCTCATATTTAGAGTGATAAGTGTCTTGGAGACATTTCTGCTAGATCTGTCCTAAAATCCAATTACCAGCACTTACATGGCTGCAATCCCAGTTAGAGTGGGAGTGCTCTTAAGCTGGATGTTGCATCAGCAAGCCCAGTTTCTGACTTCAGAGAGCTCAAAAGACCAAAGTCTGCCAATGACCAGACAGCAAGTGATATTAGAGACATAATGAGCATGTTAGCCTGGCTCTTTAAAGAAATATTGTTCAAGAAATGACTTTTTCTAGTGTTTGTTTCTCTGCCAGGCTCTCCTATTTCTCCAATTGGTTTTGGATTTGTTTGTCCTTTTCAGCCTGGTTTTTACAGAAGCATAAGAATACCAGGTTCTTGTGATGGGCTGAAGCACCAAGTTCAAAAGAACTTTGTGACACCCAGCAAGTGGTTATACAAGAAAGACATAAATTAGAGCAGTTGTTGTGATATGGGCTGCAGGACAGTAAGATCACAGAAAATCAAATGCTCTAAGTTCTCTTGCTTACAGAACAACTTGTATTCTTGTAGGGAACAGACTAGACTCATTTTGCACTGTTGATTCTCTTGTAATTTCAAATAGTCATAACAATTCACTTAAAACTGCTTCAGCAATGTGGCTTAAATACATTTGATCTAGACAAGAGTTAAAGTAATTAGCTGACATTTGATTTTACTTGATATGGATCCAAACCATGAAACTTTGAACACCCTGGGGTTCAAAGTGTTTCATTCAGTGTTTGGGTACTAGTCCGTGTTCTCAAGTAACCTTTTCAAACTGACAAATTTAATACCAGATTTAAAATAAAGGCACTACATAGGGAATTAATTCTGTAAATGCTTTTTCTAGATGTTCTAGACTATAGTTGTAGAAGCAGAAGGAATAGAAAAGGTTATCTGTGTTAAAGTGTGTGTTTGTGTTTATGTGCAGTGTTCACACTTGTATACGTACTTATGTGGCTCTACAAAACATTACTCCTGCTACAAGGACCTTATAGTCTTAATAGACAACCAGGGCAGTCATGTGCTTTGAGAGCCAGAGGATGGTGCTAACTTAGAGCATGTGTGCATTTTAGTTTTATGATGTGCTGACAGCAGCACTCTGACACTGGTTAACATTTGTGGGCCTTGTGGAAGGAGCAAGTCTCCACGAGAGATTTGGCTGGAGGAAACCTGCCTGCCTGGCACACAGAGCTGAGAAGGGTGTTCCAGGCAGGATCGAAATAAGGATGAGTAGCGTGATGTTTTACATTGCACGTGATGCAGTTGGTAACTTGGAATGTGATAGACCATGTTTTGTAAGCATGTTATTTTTTCTTGCAGTCTAACTTAGAAGGAAAATTAAGAAGTTACAAAGAAATTTAAAAAGAAGTCTATAGATGTTTCTGTTGAATACAGAGGTGTTCACTTCCTCCTTCAAAGAGTAATTATATGCAAACTGAAAAAAGCTGTATGTGATAAGAATACATTCTATTTATTATGTTAAGGAACCAAGATGGGAAGGGAAGACTTTGAGGCAGGGAGGATTTTGTCAGGTTTAATAATAGCCTATGTATATAGGGGCAAAAGAGAGATAGTTAAGTGGGTATCTTCAAGATGGCATGCTTATGAGACACCAAAAGCAGCTCTACAGTATTTGATTTGTTAAAGTATACGTTCTTTGTCGAAGTAACTTATTAGTAGACCATATTGTGATTTCCCTGCTGTGGGGCAAATTGAAGTATTAGAAAGATGGCAGAGTCAGAGCTTCCCATGAAGCTCTGAAAATAATATAATCAACAACAATGTGGAAGAACTCTGATTCAGTGACACACACTTTATAATAACTTATGCATGCATAATACCCAGAAATTTTTCAGTTTGGTGCCTAAGCAGCACAGTTTTCAGATTCTTTTATAAAGCTTGCTCTCTGTATTACTGCATACAAGTCGTATTATCTTCCCCTTACCCCTGTATAATTCTGCAGTGTTTTTTTTTTTTTTTTTAAAATTTTTGTAATGTGTTAAAGAAAAGAAAAATATCTGATGCATTTTGGGGGTTTTATTATGATTTAGTAACTGGGAGACCAACAGAGAAATTCATCACTATGTGACAGTTTTGAACTCTGCTATCCAAATTCAATGTGTGAGTTAAATAATCATTCATTTAAGTAACAATAAATATGTCATATATGCAATACCTCATATCTAAGGATTTCAGAGCAGTTTACAAGTTTTGAGTCTCACAGTGTTCCTATAAGAGGGGAAAAATACAGGCATAGAAATGAAAAGAATTTCTTAAGGCTGCTCACAAGGTAAAAAAGGAGCAGGGTCCAGATGTTATGGTTTGGGAAATGTACATGTAAATTAAAATTATGGGATAAATGTATACAATTTACTGAATTACTATGTTACTGAACTCTTTCATATATTTTCAGTTGACCTTAGGCTGTGAAAAATGTGCCATCCATCTCCTGAACAAAAAATAGCACAGAATAATGGAAAAGCATTTTATGTTGTTAGCTCCTTTTCCCGTGAAAGCTATGGCTGAAGCCCAGGGAAGTCAGCATAATTAAATTTGCCTGTAGAACAAAGGGTTATCAACAAAGTTATCTTACCAGAAACAGGAAAAAAAGGTGCTTGAGTAGAGTACTATGTGGACAGTAGAGTCAAACTGAGATACATTTTGTAGCCAAGAAGTCTGAATTTTCATGGAGGTCAACGAGAGAAAGTGGACAAGAGACCTACAAGTATACCTGACACGTATCTGCTCCAGACTCTATATCCTGCTCCCCAGGCCACACTATTGAGAATCATAGAATTATTCAGGTTGGAAAAGGCCTTTAAGATCGAGTATAGCCATTAACCTAACACTGCCAAGTCTACCACTAAACCATGTCCCTAATCACCATACCTACACATCCTTTGGATAACTCCAGGGATGGTAACTAAACCACTTTCCTGGGGAGCCCATTCAAATGGTTGACAACCTTTTCAATGAGAAAAATTTTCCTAATATCCAATCTAAACCTTCCCTGGCACAACTTGAGGGCATTTTCTCTCATCCTGATTCTTGTTACTGGGGAGAAGAGACTGAACACCTTGCTAGAACCTCCTTTCAGGTAGTTGTAAAGAATCATAAGGTCACCGCTGAGCCTCCTTTTCTCTAGGCTAAACTACCTCAGCTTCTTCAGCTGCTCTCCTCGCAGGAATTGTACTCCAGACCCTTCACCTGCTTTGTGGGCCTTCTCTGGACATGCTCCAGCACCTCAGTGTCTTTCTTGTAGTGAGGGGCCCAAAACTGAACACAGGATTTAAGCTGCAGCCTCACCAGTGGTGAGTAGAGGGGGATGATTGCTGCTCTAGTCCTGCTGGCCACACTATTTTTGATACAAGTCAGGGAGCCTTTGGCCTTCCTGTCTACCTGTGCACGCTGCTGGCTCATGTTCAGCCATCTGTCAACCAGCGCTCCCAGGTACTTTTCCACCAGCAGCTTTCCCACCAGCAGCTTTCCAGCCACTCTTCATCCAGCCTGTAGCATTGCATGGGGTTGTAGCCCAAGTGCAGGACCTGGCACTTTACCTTAATGAACCTCATATGGTTGGCCTCAGCCCATAGATCCAGCCTGTCCAGATCCCTTTGCAGAACCTTCCTATTCTCCAGCAGATCACCACTTCCACCCAACTTGTCATCTGCAAACTGATGATCACTGATAGGCCATTGATAAAGATGTTGAACAGAACTGGCCTCAGTACTCAGCCCTGGGAAACACCACTAGTGACCAGCTGCCAACTCCATTCGCCAGCCAGCTTTTTATTGAATGAAGAGTACAGCCACCCAAGCCATGAACTTGGAGCCTGTTTCTCCAGGAGAATGCTGTGAGAAAGTGTCTAAGGCTTTACTAAAATTCAGGTAGACAACATCCATAGCCATACATGGATCAACTTGTCCTAGAAGGAGATCAGGTCAGACAAGCAGGACCTGACTTTCATACTATGCTGGCTGGGCATGATCCCATGGTTGTCCTGTCTGTTCTGCATGATGGCACTTAATGACCTTTGCCAGCACTGAGGTCAGGCTGACAAGCCTGCAGTTTCCTGGGTCCTGTTTCTGACCCTTCTTGTGTCACATTGGCCAGCCTCCAGTCAGCTAGGACCTCTCCAGCTGACAAGGAAATGATTGAAAGTGCCTTGGCAAGTTCTTCTACAAGCTCCCCCAGTACTCTTATGTGGATTCCATTCAGCCCCATTAACTTGCATGGGTCTAAGTGGTGTAACAGGTCACTGACCATTTCCCCTTGGATTATGGAGGCTTCATTGTGCTCCCTGTCCTTGTCTTCCAGCTCAGGGGGCTGGGTACCAGAGAACAACTGGTGTTAACTCTTACAGACTGAGGCAAAGAAGACATTAAGGACTTTAGTCTTTTCCTTATTCTTTGTCACTGCTTTCCCACTGTTTTCTCCTTAGCCCTTATTTTGTTGCTAATGTATTTATAGAAATATTTTTATTGTAATTTATGGCAGTAGCTAGATTAAGTTCTTGTTGGGCTTTGGTCTTTGTAATTTTTTCTCTCCATAACCTCATGACATCCTTGTAGTCCTCCTAAATTGTCTCCCCTTTCTTCCAAAGGTTCTAAACTCTCCTTTTTTTCCCTGAGTTCCAGCCTGTTCAGCCAGGCCAGTTTTCTTTCCCAGTGGATCATCTTTTGACATAAGGGGTCAGCCTGCTCCTGTACCTTTAGGATTTCCTTCTTGAAAAATGTCCAGCCTTCATGGACTCTGTTGACTTTCAGGACTTCCTCCTAAGGGATGTTATTAACCAGACTCCTAAACAGGCCAAAGTCTGCCCTCTGTAAGTCCAAGGCAGAGATTTTGTTGACTCCTTTCTTACTTCACCAAGAACCAAAAACTTACCATTTGGTGGTGACTTTACCCAAGATGGCCTCCAACCAACAAATCACCTCCAAGTCTTTCTCCATTCCCAAACAACACGTCCAGAGGTTACCTTCCCTAGTTTGCTCCCTCACCAACTGTGTCAGGAAGTCATTCTCACTTCAGGAATCTCCTAGGCTCTTTCCTCTCTGCTGTGTTGTATTTTGAGGAGACATCTGGTAAGTTGAAGTCTCCCACAAGAACAAGGGTAAGCAATTGTGAGACTCCTCCCAGCCACTTGCAGAATATTTTGTTTGCCTTTTTGTTCTGATTGGGAGGTCTGTAGCAGACTCCCACCATGATACATGCCTTGTTGGCCTTCTCCCTGATTCTTTCCCACAAACACTCAACCCTATCCTCACCATCATCAAGCTCTAGACAACCAAAACACCCCATAACATACAAGCCTGTCCCACTGCCTCCCCTCCCTTTTGAGGAGTTTATAGCCATTCACTGCAACATTCCAGTTGTGTGACTCCTTGCACAATGTTTCTGTGATATCAGCTATGTCATACTTTTCATGCTCTATAGAGACTTTCTGCTCCTCATATTACCCATGCTGTGTGCATTGGTGCACTTCAGCTATTCTATTGCTCCCAGCACCTTTTTTGTTGGAGAGAAGCCCTAATTCCTACATGGCTATTCTCAGGTGCTTTCATGGTTTCTAACACATGAATTACCCATGCATCTTTGCTGCTAAATGGATTTCCATCCCCTACCTCCCCTGAGATAGGAGGCTGAAAGTCCATGCTAGCACCCTGTCCCTCAGACACTGGCATAGACACTGCCCCTAGACTTATTTGTAGTGAGTCTTGTTTTATCCATTTCTCCCTTCAAATCTAATTTAAAATTCTTTCAATGAGCCTTGCTAACTCCTGTGCAAAGATCTTTTTCCCCCTTTGAGACAGTTTGACCCTGTCTGTTGGCAGCAGGCCTGTTTTGTTGCCTTTAGCTATATCCATATGTATAGCCTTTATCTATATCCATATCTGTATCTCCATATCTCCATATATACATAAATATAGTATCCTTTAGCTGTATTCATGCTGTCCAGCAATTGATCTGGCCTTAAGTCAAAAACATATACATATGATCCTGATTTCAGCTGTTTCAAACTCCCAAAACCATTCTGAGTGCTGAGTATTTGCTTTGTTTTAATTCTTTTGTTATAATACAGGCTTCTCTGAGGAACCTTGATTAAGCTGCCCACCATGTTTTAAGCAGCAGTTTCTTTGGAGTATATGATCACATATTATTTGACGTAGTTACAGATAAGCCATGCCTGCTGACAGTGAGATGAGGGATGCATTCAGGCCTAGCTCTTCATTTGTTTGTTTCTCTTCTTGTCTGTCTTTGAAGATGTGGATTGTGAATGAGAATAGTTACAAGGCAAACTGTAGGACAAGTTATATCTCAGCTCTTGTGGGCAACAGGAGATGGGAACTGGTTTAGGAGTATAAGGCAGTTGGTCTGGTAGGGTGTCTCATTACAAAAGGGTCAACAGGCTGCTGAAGAATCATACATACACCACAAAGGATAAGGATGCTGTTCGCATCAAGAAGATCTCATCAGGTGAGGCTGGTGCCAGAGGACTCCAGTACTCGGAAGGTGTCCCACCGACTGGGTTGTTTCACACCATGTTGTTTGGCTTCATCCTGCCTGCCACCCACTAGTATTATTTTGTATAAGATCAGTCTTGAATGCTGTCATGCTGAACTTAGGGAGTTGTGTGTGGGGGATGGAAGCAGAGGGGGAATGGGAATGTGGTGTGCAGATGTGTGAAGGTGAGAGTAAACCTTATCAGCTACTGGTTCCAGAGGGTGGTGGGCTTTTCCTTTTTTTTTTTTTTTTTCCCCCCCTGGCTCTGCTGGTGAAGTCATCAATTGAAAAACCTCAGTTATCCAGCCATACAAGGTAAAACTACCAGATCACTACATCAGGGTGTGAATATAACAATTAAACATAGTCTTTGCCCTTTTGGTTAGCTGCTCTCTGGGTGGCCTCTATTAAAAAACTCTTGAGACCCCAATGACATTTTGCTCTGTTGCATAATATTTTTCTTTTGTTTCCAGTAAACCAGGTTTGAAATGGCAAATTTCTGTGAATTCCTGTAGCAAATTTAATATTTAAAACAAACCTGTTAAGTTATGCTGGTTTCAGGAATGTCTTGAGCCATCCTCCTTCTGCTAACCTACTGTACTGATCCAGCCCCTGAGGAGTTGACAGCCTCATGAGGACAGAGGAGCGTTCTGCAATTCTGCAGAAAGGCAGGATAATAAAAGCTCATAAGGACAAAGAGTGATACAGCTGAAGTTTGTGTTGCAGTTATCAGCCAAGTAACTTGAAAGAAATTAATCTAAAAAAATCAGAGCATAGACTTAAATGCACAGCAGCTGGTGACCTGAAATGGTAATCTGCACTAAACGCTCTCCTTTGGTAATGTCTGTGCATATGGTTTTCAGCCCATTTTGAGTAGAAACTTTAGAAAAAGGCTCTGAGAAGTTAAAACTACTACTGTTTTCTTGAAAAATGTCTTGATATTCTTACTAGATCAAGAAGACAGCAGTTGTAGGACCTGAGAGCTAGGGGACAGCGTGTGTTGTTGGTGCTGTACCTGTTCTGCAGAGACTTTTCTACTCTCACTATTGCTTGCTTCCCAATTCAGAAATTCCACTAGTGGTGTTGCTGGATTTCCATGGCCATATCATTCCAGGTGCATATGTCAGGGTGGTGAAGTTCTTTTATTTTGTTGCTGTTGTGTGCTTATGTCCCCAGCTTCAAACTGGAATCCAACATTGTGTTTTTCCTCAATTTTCACTGATGAACTTTATAAAGCTTGGTCTCTTCTTGCCTGTACCTGTATTTTAAATGTGTATAAGTTCATTAAATTGCTCTACATATAATTAAAAATATAGAGATTGCATTTCTTTTTATTCAGTGCCAGTACAGATACATGAAAGTGAGTGCACTTTCAGAACTGCTCCTTCAGAATTTCTTGTGGTCATGCAGAAGATAAGTAACACTTTAGAGCGAAGAGGACCTCCAGCCAAAATAATGCTCAAATGATCTTAAAGTGTAATTTATCTTCTTATTTTGCAGCTAGCTATGGACCAAATCCAATTTGCAAAGGTTGTTTATCTTGTTCAAAGGATAATGGGTGCATCAGATGCCAACACAAGTTATTCTTCTTCCTACGAAGAGAAGGAATGAGACAATATGGTGAATGCTTGCATTCCTGCCCATCAGGGTACTATGGACTTCGAACACCAGACATGAACAGATGTTCAAGTGAGTTATTTTTTTTGAACCCTTACATTTGCTTTTGTAGGAAGGCCATAATTCATGCTCAGTTTTTAAGATGATATGTTGTGGAACAGAGTGATATTTTCACAGATGTCTCCAGATGATCATAAAATTTCTTTGCCGAAGAATGTCCCAGCTCATTCCAAGATATGTAACATTCAGTAGATTAAACAGTTTATGCATTGACGTATTTTTTATTGTTGTTATTTTTATTGTTATTTTAGTGAGAAGGGAAATTTAGGAAAGAATGATGATTTAAACAGATATTCCTAGTTTTAAGAAACAAGGATTAAGAATTATTTTAACAGTGCCTCATGTAGGTACTAGTCAGTACATACACTAATATATGGGTGGGCTTCTTGTCATACTTCTTGTTCCCACACAAATTTCAGGTGACCAGACACCTCACTCCAGACATGCTTTAATATGTAAGTGTTGCTAATTTAATAAAACAGATGTACTATTAAAAACAAACAAACAACCTTTCACTTTTAGTGAAGCATTTTATTTGGAAATTTACAACCTGCTAATGTGCAACAAGATTCCCTGTTTGTATGTTTGTGCCTAGAAGCACAACTGTTAAAATCAGTGAGTGTTCTGGTATCTCACGTTATTTCACCTCTGTCTGGCAGTTGTGCTGATTCATATTGATTTTTCCATATGCTCGTATGTGGAATATTACCCATATGGATTATTAATCATTGCTATTACCTCTAATTTGTGTTTGAGGGGAATGTTTTTGTCATAGTCTAACCAGAATCAGGTCACCAAACCGAAGAGCCTGAAGTGAGAAACAGCTTTTCTTTGTGTCCTGGAATAATCCAGTGTCTGTTAAACGTACAGCGCTCTCCCCCTCAGTGCTGTGCCATGTCGTTGGGACACACCACGTTGTAAGAAGTGTGTGCTGGCTTTCACATCACACATAATCTTGAGACCCACGGGAGGTCACGCAGTGGCAGTCTGGACTGGATGAGGAGCACTTATGACCACACTTGAATCGGTCCCAACCCATCCCACCTCTTCCTCCCCATTCACTGCGTGGGCTCCATGGATATAGTATTCTTCCCAATGGCTGTGTGATATTGCAGAGTGCTGCCTAATCTGTACCAGGTGGTTAGGTTTTGATGAAAAAATTAAACGAGAGCAGTATATGGTTTCTGTATCCATTCTGTAAAGTAATTTAGAACCTTAGCCTTAATTTTCATAACTCATTTGTGAATTCAACAACTTCTTTACTTGAAACCTCTCAAAACTGGGCTGTAAAAACTTCTTCATGTGAAAATGTTTTTGGATATATTTATAGATTTGGAAAATAGATTAACTTATCTGTATTAGCCTGTACTGTGCCTGTGAGATAGGAAAAGTAGTCTGTACTGGCACTATTCTTTCTTAAAAAGAAAATAAAGTGAATTGCAGAAGATAGAGCATAAATTCAGTATAGCATTTTTTCATTCTTACCGCTTACAGAAAATGGCCTTTTCCTCTGAATTACAGGATTGATTTTGAAAAGCATAAATGTGAGTTGTGTCCAACTCATACTGGCATGTGTTGAGCGCTTGATATTTATCTCACCCTCATGTCTTTTGATAGTCTCCCTCTGTGAGAATAATGATGCAGTTGCATTTACCAACCAGTCCTGGTTCCCCTATAATGATTTTTATATTCCATATTTTTGTTTTAGCATAACTGCCAACTGGTGTATTTATAAATCACATCTTCATTTTTTCTTGGTTTGGTGATCCTGCATGGTGTATAGGTAGCATTGTGGACACACAGACGTTTTGTGGGTTGAAGCTGAGTTGAAATAAACTTCCTTAAAAATAGAATAGGTTTCTTGCTACTTCATGTTATATACTCTTAGATATGTTTAGTACAGACTCCATTGCTCAGACAGTACTATCTCAGCTAAAAATAATAAAAAATTTGGCTATGTTAAAATCCTTCTGGGAGTTATAGGGCTTGAATTACATAAGTTGAAATGATTTCTGCTCTATTAATGTCTTTATAGGCACAAAAGCTGTTTTAACATTTTATTGCTGGAACACTTGCCCATTTCTGTTAGAGAAGCTATAGAACATATTTTTATGGAAAATGTTGACATGATTTTAAAAGCCAAATGTATTTAGTGCCAAATGTAACGCAATAAATACCACAGCCAAGTGCAGCAGCTCTAAAATGATCAAAATTTTGGATTTCAAGACAAATTTTCTTTTCTACATGTAAGTCTTGAATTTGCTAAGTGGCTCTAGACTGTTTTTCTAGTAACAGTGAATCATGAAATTTGAGACTGCCTTTCTCTAGAAATCAATGTAGAGTCTCCTACTGGACATGATTTCCTTGAATGCTGCAGTATGAGAATGGAATACCTTTGGACATAAAATTGGAAAGTGTTGAGTCTCTTCTATAGAAGAATGCCAAAGAGAAGAGCTACGCTTAGTCAATTTTCCAAGAAATTTTTAATAATTAATGACTTTGAACTGAACTGCTCCAACAAGAGAGAATCTCATGAGATAAAATCAAAACTGAATTAAAGAGTAAGATGAAATCTGTCACCTTGGTGGTTGGACTGATTAATGGACCAAGCCTATCTTGAACCTTTCAGCTTAGTCTGTGGCTATAGTAACCCTTAAAGTTTTAGGGCAAGAAACCACTCAGAGCATAGAAATTATAGCTCCCTTCAGCTTTGGCTGGCTACTTCATGTGCTTAGGTTCACCTTCTTTCTCCTAGGAGGGCCTGACATGGCTAAAGTTGAAATTTCCTCTTCCATTCATCTGCAGTAAAAGCAAGATAAAAAAAAGCTTTTAAACAAATTGAGCATTTATTAAGCACTTGTAGTTAATTCAATGCATTAGGAAAGGTAATGAATTTTTTAATGTTGTTACAAAATAGCAAGACATCATTAATATGTCATTACTTGACTATACTTATGTAGTATGGCAGAGCATATGACCTGTTGTACAATTGAAGCAATCAGGGGGTTCAATTATCACAAAAGTCTGGAGAGGATTAGCACAGAAGGTGGTGCTAGTTGATGACAGATTGGTGTCGAGTGCAATGGGCAGTACTATCTCAGCTAAAAATAATAAAAATTTGGATGGTAGCATGAAGTTAGATCTGTAGCACCAATGCTGTTGTAGTGAGAAGCTGAGGGATGGGAGCAGGAGTTGGAAGGAGTGAATGTCATGGTCATGGGAACAGACTGGAGACAGGTCAAATTACAGCAGAGACAGAGAGATGTGAGGCAAGAAGAGTAGGGCGCCATGCGCCGGAGCTCAGTGTGAAAGACCAGAGTATTAGGTGCTTTGTACCAAGCAGAAGTCGTAACTTCCCAGGATAACCAACCTGCCCAGGCCCAGAGGCTTCTCTAGAATGATGCCTCAACAGAAAGAATGAGTTTGACCTTCAAAAGGAAAATGCTAGCTGTAGTGAATCATCATCTACTACTTTGACTTCCTAAACACAAGGGGATGCCTCAAGCAAGGACCCAATTCCAGTGCAAGGGCTGCCAAACCCTTCAATTTTGGAATGCCATGTTTCCTTCCTAGCTTTAGTCTGCAGCTTCTCTATGCAAAATAGGGCAATTTTCTCTCAGTGTTGCAGGCATTGAGTACAGTTTGGGGCAGCTCTCTTTCTTAGCTGGTGGTCGCTGGTTTCCATTCATGCAGATCCCCTCGTGTTCTCACTTCGCTTTCCAATAATGTAACTGGTCTTCCCCAGTCTTCACTGGAGTCTGCATTTCACATGGAGCAGAACTTGCTGTGAATCGTTGTTCACTAGGAATTGAACAGCTCTTTTTTCCACTATGTGTACTACAAAATATCTTTGTTATGAAGAGAGTTATGGATGGATAGTAAATCACATTTATTATGTTTAGAAAGGGACAATGTGACAATAGAAACACTACAGAATATGGATATTTCATAAATGCAAATGACACTCACTTAAAATTTTGTTTTTTATTTGTTTTGGTAATGTACTCTCTGTAGTGATAATACAGAAAGAAGCTGTTTACAGGAGCACATGCTCTTTTTTTGCAATATTAGGGACATGTACTTGAGTTTAAATTTAATTCTATATCTAAATCTGTATTTTGAACTCCTGAGCTTTTGATTCCTTCTCTGAAATGTAAGTATGTCAATTTTTTAATGCTCGTTTTAAAAGAATGAGTAGGAGTGGCTTATCATGACTATCTGGAAGCCAAAGCAGGTAATGAAAATCTGTTAATATCACTGTGATTCATCTTCTTAAAATGTATCTCTAATTTGAGCATGATTTGTAATCTGAACTTTGTCCTTGCAGAGTTGTTTAAACCACTATTTATGTAGTTTTCTATAAATATTGTAAATTTCATCCATGCCAATCAGATTTGGTATTTTTATGACATTGAAGTAAATGGCAGTATAAATGAGATTTTAAATTCTAAATAAAAATGTTTTATTGATGGCAAGCTAAAAGCATTTCTTCTGTATTATACTGGTTGCCCTAACCCTGACTGAAACATGACTCATAGCTATTACTTTTTTTCAAAATGTGCAAAAATGCTCCAGAAGAAAATTATTTCTGAAGTGCCATGAGGTGCCAGAGCTTCCTGAAAGCTAAAGAGAAAGGAGCTTTGGCTCCTAAGTCCTGTACATATCTTCTCTTTTTACCACTCTCTTTCAGAAAAAAACTCCAGATGTTTTAAATTTCTGTCTTTGGATTCTTTTATGGAGATGGCCTTTTTTTTAAGGGAAATATGATTGTTTTTCTCCTCAGCATAGTCCTTCAGTTTGGTAGGTTTCCTGACCATTGACTGAGGAGTGACACAGTACTAACTCATAGAGTTATGATTCTTTCTTGAGCATATTCTCTGGTCTTAAGTATGGAGGCACTTTTATGTACTATAAGCTATACTCATGGTCTGCTGAAGTGTCGATCAGTCATCTTGTTCCTCTCCTGTCAGCCTAAATTAATAGATTTCACACTATCAGTGGGCTTTCCTTTGGAGAAATTATGCATCTTGTCCCATAAATCAGCATTTCAGAGCTCTGTTGAAGGGATAAGTTTTTGATTCACTCTATTTTGTCTGAACACTGAAAATAATTGGGCAAAGCAGATTTGTCTAATTTCAGCCCAGCTTAGCTTCACCAGGCAAAGTAGTGACTTCTCTTCCATCCTGTCCCCTGGGAAGTGAAGTAATGGAGCTGTGAATTTACAACCACTCCTATGACAGCCTGTGATTGAAAATAGGCTTCCAGAAAGTTATCTTTTCTAACTCTTGGAGTACTGCTCTTCTTCAGTTCTCACTTTTTACTTTAAAAATCTGTATTTAGCATGAAAGATTATATTTCTTAATTGTTTTTAATATTAATCTTGCCCATTAAAGTCATTACACTGGGCTCTGGTCTATCTGATAGTTTTAAACTAATAGATTTCTTATTCTGCCTTCGCATTTAGAAGCAATTAGGACCTCCGTCATGGATTTCAGTGAGGGCATAATGTTATTCTTTTAGCATTTACATACAACTCTTGTGAGAGGTATGGTATAACATTTTAAGAAATGTCTCATCTGTTTTAGAAATGTGCTAATCAGGCACATCAGCAGAATTTCTCTGGGCCTTCCTGAGTGATTTTTGAAATCCAGTTATGTGAGGATGATACCAGAGGAAGATGCAAAATCTTCATATGGGAGTGGCTTCCCAAGGGTGTTTTGTACCTCTCAAGTGGAAGGATAGAAGCAAATATTTGATTTTCTGGCTTTCCCAAGATAGAATTTCTGGAAAGAAAATTTGAGGTTGTGCTAGATAAGTTACGGTATGAGTGTTATGATGTCTGGAAGGTCCTGGCTATGAACAGAGGGTAGGAGAGCCAGTGGGATACAAGGAGACATGATGCTGAGCAGGAATAGAAGGGATCTGAGGTCTGGTAGGAAACAGATCCTTGATGAGACACTGCAGTTTGAGTGCAAGGGAAGGAAGAGGCAGGAGCTCAAGTGCCTGCCCCTGACCTACAGACCTTTTGTTGCAATCTAAATGAGCACAGCAGCAATGAAGCACCCTTCACTTCCTCACTCTCAGGTTCTGATGATTAGGTTTTCAGCTCCGCCATTGTTCCCCTGCAGGTAGGCGTGCCAAAGGGATGTGATCCCAAAGGGTGTTCTCCTGTAGGACTGAATTTATCGACTCTCTCTCCCCTCTGCACCAATCTTACCTTTCTCTCTCCCCACTAGCTTCCACCTCCAGGCCTTCCCCTTCCTATTTCTAAGGCAGTTTGTCTATTTGGAAACCTCTACTGGGCACTATTTTCTGTTTATTTTTAAAGGGGGATTGGTGGGGGGGGGGAAGGCATTTCTGAAGCATACTCTCAGTTATTCGTTATCTATTGCTTTCCTCTAAAGAATTTCTTGGGACTAAAGTTCATGTTTGTCTCAATTTTTTGGTCTCATTTACTTTAGGTTTTTTTTGGTGTAAACTTAAGTGGAATAAAAGGAGTACACAAACCACATTATCCAGCAGCTATCTAGCAGAAAATGAAAAGCATTGTGAGAAAAGCAATTGAGTCTGTGGCAAGTAAATTGAAGTAACAAAATTGATTTTGGCGAGAATCTGCTTCAGATGAAAAAGTAATCGCTGTCTTGTTCCAGTTTATTATATCAGTAAACTAACTAATTAATTTGAAGGGAATTTAAAAGTATTTAGATAGGGATTTTTAAAAGTAGGAAAGATTTTGCTTTCCTTCTCCAGAGGTAGGCATAAGGTGCTGAGATCAGAAAGTTCAAAGGCTTGAAAACTAGCATGCAGAAGAAAGCAGTTCAGGTCATTAAACAGTATTTTCATGTGTTTTATTATATTACTTATTGTAAAGTATAAAATAAGTTTTCAAACTGCTGGTTTTCTTAATTATTGCATATTATGTCAAACAGTTCTGTAGATTTCATAGTAGATTATTGTTATCCAATTTATTACTTAAATAATAGAATGCAAAGAGTTTTAGTAATCTGCAATATACTTCCATTAAGACCTATATTTAATGAAGTTTACATAGATAATGATGTTGATTAACAAAAACAAATACAAAATTCAACAGTTATTTCCAAACAAAAGTATCTTCATGTTCTTAGTGGAGTATCAACTTTTCTAGGTGCCCAACTGAAAACGTGTACATTTTATCTCTTCATGTTGGTATATTTAACTTTAAAAACAAAAGAATCTAAAGAATTCATTTATTCTGATTTACTAACCTCAGTCACCATTAAAATAATTTACTAATTGCACTTTTATTTAAAAAAAAAAGAGTTCACCAAAGCATTTAAGCCATGTAAGGAGATGAAGCTCGGCATCAAAAATAATATACTCTATACATTTTTCTGTATTTCTTAACCACCACTGTGACAGTTTGTGATTGAAAATAGATAGTTCTAGATAGTTAGCTTTTTGAACTTTGGATTATTTCTGTTGTTTACCTTTTTAGGTTATTTAAATTTTTTTAAAAAATCTGTACAAGTCTTAAGTGCAGGAGCACCTTCATAATTTCAAACTGAGTGTACAGAGGGTGTCAGAAAGGAGCTGTTGTCACTCCTAGTTGGTCTTCAGCTACAGTGTGGTTTATTACTGAGTTAAATTATCATTATGATAGCACCCGGTAACCCTAAGCATTGTGATGCATATAACTCTGGTGAAGTAATGTTTTAATTTCAGAATTCTTACAGTACCCCTAATAATCTTTCAATACTTCCTCCTAAATTACATTTCATTTTGGGAATGATTTATCTTCATAGGAAAAAAATTGAAAATAAATTGCCTTTGTGGAAATCTCCACCTGACTTTCACCCAACCTTCACTCCAGCCAACCTTCACCTACTAATGCTTCTAAAATATAGTTATAGCAAGGGCTCTACTGTGACACAAAAGAAAATTGGTGTAGAAGGTAAAGCAAAAAATATAAATGAGAATTTTGAAGTGTGATTAAGAAATTGGAAGAAGATTGATTCATTCACTGAATGCTTAAATATGGGGTATTCACATATGTACACTGTTACCTTAAATGTTAGTTTCATGGAGAGTATCCCCAGTGTAAGGCAGGCTTTCACCTGCTAATTGTATCACATCAAAAGGCAACTTGTACTGAAGGTTTTTCCTTGAGCCCCTCTTCCACACACAAAAAGGCTTTTAGCATGTTACTCCCCAACATGCTTTGAAAGCAATAATTAAAACATTACTTAAAAAATATTGCATCACTTGGATGTGAGGGAGGGTTGCAAGATCCTATCTTTTATTGTTCTGTTCTGCACCTCATGATTGGATTACATGATTTATAAAAGCCTTGATGTCTTTTCAGAATGTCTCATGTGGGTGGGCAAGAGGCAAATGTTTTTTTCTGAATATTTAAACACACAGGATGTCTGACTCAAACATTGCATTTAATAAAATACTTGCAATACACCTTGAGTGTAACAAACCAGATTAGCAGTTAACCATTGTGGTACATCTCCAGAGCAGCTCACCTAATTTTTTTGCCTTGCAGTGCATTAATCTAGGGAAGTGGTTTTGCAGGGTCATTATGTGGTCATTAACCTCCTGTTCTTTGGGAACTGATTCAGCCCTTGTGAAAAAGAAATTATTATTCTTAGGAATTTCTTAAAAACTGAAGTGTGGAAAGAAGCCCAACTTATGCTGCTTACAAGAACACACGTTCTTAAAGCCCTTTTGAGAGATGCTGGCCAACGGAGTTGGTAGCATGTATGGTTGTGAGAGCCAGCAGAGCTTACCTTTGGCTGTGCGAGGCTTCAAAGTGATGCTTATATTCCTTTAACCAAACAAAGTTGTGCCACCATTTGAAACATACGTGTTTGTTTTTTTTAATTCAGTCTGCCTAATTTGTTGTCCAATGCCACAAGAAATCTGATCTAAAAAGCCTCATATTTTCCCAGTTGCTAACAGAGAATAATTTTACGTGCTCACATTCACACACACACTGTTTAAGTGTTGTGGCATGCCCTATTTTGGCTTGCTGAAGTTCAAGAATAAATATTAAATTCTGTTTTATAAAGATTGGCTAAATGTAAAGTGTTTATAGGGGATATTTCCCAATAGCTGTTTCAGAAGTCCTTATGGTTTGTGCTTATTTTTGGTTATAAAATAGTAAGAATAAATGGATGACATAACAAAGCAAAATTATTACTATATTATTGCATAGCATGAATAACAAAGGCTTCTTGCTGCAACTTCAGATAGCTGAAGACAGTCAATGTAGTTTATATAAATTATGTTAGTGGAAGGATCAGGTTTTTTGAAATGAATTGTGAAGTGTTCATTACTGTTCCATATGTAATGGCTTATGCTTTCTAATCTTTGGTACATTTTCCCCTGTTATTTTTGTTTAGGGATGTGTGGTATATGTATGATCATTGATAACTAGTCCATTTCCAAGTTGCCGTATTTTAATATGGAAAAGGATGTTTCTGGGTCTAATCTATTGTGTGTTATATTTCTCTTAAATTTTCGGAGAAACAATACTTCATAAAGGCAATAGTTGTTTGGTTTGTTGTTTTGGGATTTTTGTTTGTTTCTTTTGCTATTGCTTGTAGCTTCATATGTTTCAGTCTTTTAAGAATGGTGGTTTTTTGTGGATTAAGTGTCTTAATAATAGAAGGGAGTTAAATCCAGAAAAATGGAGACTTTTTACATCATAGCACATGCATGTGTGTAGACACAGATATCAGATTTACCCCATGAAAGCATCCACTCAGCTATTTAAAGGGTCAAGTCATGCAAAAAAAAAAGGTATCTCGCTTTCAATGATAAATGATAAGCTGTAGACAATACATATAATACATGCATGCATCCCAAAATTATTTGTTGCATCTCAGTTTCATCAAAATTACTTAAACACAAAAATAATTCACTTTGAGTACTTTTCCTCCAAAAAGATATAATTAACTCAAATGTAAGTAAAGTAGTGGTTTTAACTACAGTTTTGATTTAAAAAAGTAGACTAACAATTACAGTTGTCTTTAGTTTCTTCTATATAGCAGATAGATTCCAGGACAACAGTATTCCCCATTATAGCACTTCTGACTTTACTATTTTGTTGCTTTATAAGTTCCTGCATTTTTAGTGTTACCCTAACTTTGTTGTCTCATTGTTCCTTACGATCCTTTTGATTCAGGATGCAGAATAGAAAACTGCGACTCCTGCTTTAGCAGAGACTTTTGTACCAAGTGCAAAACTGGCTTTTACTCGCACAGAGGCCGCTGCTTTCGAGGATGCCCTCCTGGATTTGCAGCCTTGGAAGAGCTCATGGAATGTGTGGGTGAGTCTTCCAGCACAGCAGCGCTGCTGAAATAGCTCTTTTGCTGAGTGGCCGTGTTCAAATATGGCACTGTTTTTAAGGTGGTGCTCAGTATTTCTTACCAGGAAATATTCACTAATGAATTGTGCTTTGATTACTACTACTACTACTAAATTTTTCCAAACTTTAAAATAATGCATTATTGGGAATGCCACTCTGTTATGAATCAGAAAGTTCTCTCCTCTTAGCTGTAGAATCACCTTGTATGAGGATTTATAACTCAGAATTTGTAAGGTTTCAGGAATTGTGTCAGAACAGACTCTTTCTTTCAAGAGTATTGCTTGCATTTCATTATGGAGAGGACCTGAAAATGTGAACTTTTGAGCTTTTCTAATCCAGG
Source organism: Sclerurus mexicanus (assembly GCA_013396755.1). NCBI lineage: Eukaryota > Metazoa > Chordata > Aves > Passeriformes > Furnariidae > Sclerurus > Sclerurus mexicanus. The sequence goes on from VWZF01006093.1 coordinate 54,885, forward strand.
TGACAACCAAACAGGATTTATTTATTAGAGAGAGAAAAAATTAAGTAATTCTCATTATTTTAGGAGGGTTTTGGAATATTTGGTGCTGGCATGACATCTATACATAGAGTTTGATAGTCCAATTTTTTTTGCTCAGGTTGATGCTGGCCGAAAAGATCCTTCCAGGTTCTGTAAAAGATTTTAATTTTGTTTCTAGTTTTTATCTGTTAACAATAAAACTTTCAAGAGTTGCTTTCTAATTAAAAAAAAATAAAAGAAAAAAAATCAGAAGAATTACTCGCTCATCTTTTCTTTTGCTTTATCAGAAGGCTGTGAAGTGGGTCAGTGGAGTGAGTGGGGAACTTGCAGCAGGAATAACAAAACCTGTGGATTTAAGTGGGGCTTGGAAACAAGAACCAGACAAATTGTGAAGAAGCCAGCGAAAGACACAATACCGTGCCCAACCATTGCAGAATCCAGACGGTGTAAAATGGCCATGAGGCATTGTCCAGGAGGTAAGCGTAGTCCACAAAAATCTTTGTGAGCTTTCCTTAAATCCTGCTTCTAACTGGAAAAAAGAGCTATTTCATCCCAGCTGAAGAGGAAATTCTGTGTTCTGCCAGCCAAGGCGGAAAGACAGCAATACTACAGCAGTCCTGGTTTGTATAGCAAGATTCCAGGGAAATGCTCAGTGTGGGAGATATCAGTCCCTCAGGAAACTGCGAAACTGTGTTTTCCCTGGTGTGGTACCAAGGCTTTTTCAAAGAGGTGCCTCATGGAAGAACCATAACATATTGCAGTTTGAACTTCAGCATGAAAACAATACTTACTGTTCTGTGCAATGGCAGAAACAATTAGTTTTCATAGCCATTCTGCAAGTGGCTCACACAGTGTTGGTGTGGAGGGTATTTAAATTAAAAGAAGTTAGTTGCACATGGCATTCTTAGCTGCAAATATTAGCTAGAATATGTCATTCATTTTGAATATTGTAGTTTGGAACCAAACTATGATAGATATGATACAAGCAGAATAGTGATAGATACCAAGATAGATATCATGAGACCAGCTTATGGCAATTACCACAAGTAAATAAAAGATATACTCAAATTTTTTTGTCAAGGTATTCTAACACTTAAGTAGTGATGCTGATTTGAAAAAAGAAATTGTGTTTCAAATTTGTGCTCAGTTTTTAGACGCCAAAGTGGAGACATGCCACTGGTAGGGAGTTTCTGTTGTCTTTTTATTTAAAATGTTTTCAGTTGTGCATCCTGAAGACTTAAACAAGTTTCAAAATTTGTAGAAGAGGTGGGTGATCAGCAGGTGGTAAGGATGCCATTTCTTGTGGAATCATAGGGTTAAAGAAAGATGCAGGCTTGAGTGGACTTCAGGAGACCTCTAGTCCAAAGTCCTGCTGTTAGCTGGGCCGATTGTGAGATCAGACAAATGAAAAAAGAGTAAAGGGTTGAAGAATCCTGAGAAAAGCCATAACCTGGTGAATTAGATGAACCTGAAACAGTCTTAGAAAAGGTACATAAATAAGTTTGTTTTGTATTCTGGGTTTGTTTAAGATGTCTGTCTTGACTTGAACATTCTGCCTACTAGTATGTGTGTATATTATATGTAATAAATTTTAGCTTATGGATTAAATCTGTGCAAGCTTAATTTTTGTCACTAGGACCTGACATAGTCTGGAAGGGTATATAAAGTTGATTGTCTGTTATCGAGGTTAGCAGTCTATTATGCAGTCTGCCTCCCTATCCCCTGCCCTGTACTCACACACACATGCACACAGAGCATGTTCACAGTGGCACTGGGGTGCATTGTACAGCACAGTTAATCTGCAGCGTAAATAAACTTCTCAAAGACATTGAAGAGTGAAACCTACAAAATTAACATCTCTACAGGAAAGAAAAAGAAAAGGTCAAATGAAGGCTCATTTGGGTTGCTATGGTGTCTGTGTCAAGATATCTTTGAACGTGAGTCAGCTGCCTCTACATCAAGGTAGCTACACTTACTAGTGCTTGCAGCTTGCTGTTGTCCAAGTTACTTCTAACAAACCATGAAGCTCAAATGGGGTTAGTGATCAGATCATCTGCAGAAATGTTTTACTGCTGAAATGAAAGGAAATAAAAAGAGCTCACGTGAAGTTCTACAAAATCTTCAATCAGTATATTTTTTTTTCATTCAAATGCGTAAAGTTTAGCTTGTAGTGGAAAACTTGAGAAAATTGCAGAACGTTTTCAATTCAACATCGTGTGGTACAAATTGACTGATTTATGTACCCAATATGTGTAGAGGGAGGTATTTTATGGATGTAATGCCCAGCTTCTATATTAACTCCTGGCAAGCAGAAATGTGGGTTTAGTCATGATAATTTAGCTAGGATACAAATTATTCAAATTGTTGTAAATGGTTTGAGAACTGTGCTGAAGTGGACCCTAGTATTTAAGAATGCTGTAGCATTTGGAGCCATTGAATGTTCATACCTTTTTGAAGCAGATTCTCTTAAGTTGTTTCAAATTTTCTTGTTCAACAATTCAGGTCACAGAGATTTACAGCTCAAATTTATCTTTTCAAAAGCACAGTGTCTTTCCTAAGAGTTAGGATATTTATTGCCTAGTCTATATCAAGTTCTTTGATAAAATCTCTGCTTTTTTTTTTTTTCACTGTATTAGGAAAGTTGTTACTGCAAATACAAATTCAGTGTAAAAGGCTTGTAGTACTCTTTCATGGGCTTCAAAAACTCCTACAGATTACAGTCCTTTCCTCCCATGGTGTGGAATTCCCTGAATGTGTTTTCAGAGATAAAAATAAATATGTACAAAAACTGCAGGTTTGAACTCCCCACACTGAATGCCAATGCTTAATACTGCTTCTGTGCCATCATATGAAACACTGCCCACAGTATAAACTTTTTGTCTCCTAAGAAACTCCTGGGAGAGAGTGTGTTAGTGGTGTTTTAAATGCCTAGGGTATATTTTCCCCAGACCTGTTTATCTTTGCAGGTGTGGAAGCCACAGAGATTGCTCTGTGTAAAACTCCTGCTTTGTAGTATGTTTAATTACTATTATATACAGGGCTGGTCTAAGATCCCATTCATGTATCATATTTTAGTTAGCCGGTTGCTCCATTAGACACTCGGAATGTTTTGTTGCTTATTTGATCACTGTGACACAGTTGGAGGCAGAGACACAGGTTACAGAGAAGCTCAAATGAGGCAGGTCCTTGTTGCTAAGGAAGAGATTCTATGTCTTTAAAAAGATATGGTGTTTTCCTAATGTTAGGAATTTTGTAATTGAACTTTTAAACTGAGGAAATAAGAGAAAAAATTGTAAGGTTAGCACTACTGGGAGACTGAAGAACAATAATCCCTGTAAATGTTGGTTGAGAGGCTCTTAATAAATCCTTTCATCCTAATGTTCTCAGAACAGAAACTCACACAAATGCGGAGAATAAGTATTGGATTATACAGCTAAGATGATTGTAGATTGTGATGGATTAAACTGAGCACAGGAAGTAAGGATATTTTTGGTAGAATAGGGTCAAATAAAGTGCTTTTGTCACATGCCTTCTACTTTTGTACATTTTACTGTTACTATTTATGGTTCACACTAAAGGAAAACTTCTGAAACAGATTTTTGCATATTTGCAGTAGAAGTGGAGTTTAATTCTGTTTTCCTACTAAGTACTTCAGTTGTTACCCATCTGGCCATATGGCTGTAGTACAACTCTAGTTGATGATGAATATCACTTTCCCAGTATTTGCAGCATTGTAGAGGTACCTGCTGGAATACAAGTGAAAGATGATTTCATAGCAACATGAGAGTAACATTGATTTCACATTTATTACTTAGTGCTATTTTCTTATTGTTAGTAGCAATTGATGTAACTGTTATTGCCATATAGAAAAGTCGCATCTGTGTGTCTGTTAATGTTATGTATGTTACCTTGTGGTTTGAATGCAACATGACTCATACTGTGAGAGGGTAGACTTAGAGACAGGGGACTTGGATTGTTCAGGCCACCTTCTACCCATGGTGGTCTCTTCCTGGTAAGGAGTTTGTTCCTCTCTAGCTCAGAGACAGAAAACCAGATTTTTTTTTTTTTTTTAAAGTGATTTTATTAAGCAATGGGGAAATCAGCAGACAGAAATGCTCAATGGACTGATAAATTTTGCTGTCTTGGCTTTCTCCCATATGTTTACTATACATATTTTAATTCTACCTCTTATTTGTGCATTCCTCATGCTCATCTCAGTAATTGCTCCTCTTTTGTTTGCACACTTGGGGAACCTGCAGGTTGCTCTCATTTTTCATAATAACTATTACACAAGCAAGAAAAGCAGCTCTATTTCTTTTAGTCTTCCATCAGACTGCATTTCTTCAAGCTGTCTGATACATGAATATTACTCTGTGCCAAACTCCATTACTTCTGCAAATACACATTGCTGGCTCATGTCCTGCCTCTCATCCACAGCACTCCCAAGTTCTTCTAGCTCACCAAAGCCTTCTGTTCCCCAGGCTCAACAAACCCAGTTCCTTCAACCTCTCTTTACAGGGCAAGCGCTCCTGCTCCCATCCATGTTGGTGATGCTGAGCCAAACTTGTTCAGTAGAACTTGGGGACCAAAAGATGCATGTGATATTATTCTAGTTGTAGTTTGATCAATGTCAAATAAAGGGAGATGATCACTTCTCTTAATCTGTGGTCAGGCTGTATTATCAGGTCGGTAGTTTGAAGGAAGTGATCACTGCTGCTGGAGCAAAAACTGACCCACGTTTAGCTCAGGTTTCATCAGGACCCCTCAGATCCTTCCCAGCAGAGCTTCTCCCCAGCCAGTCAGTGTCCAGCCCATATTTTTTCAGGGAGTATTCCTTCTCAGATGCAGGACTTTTCACTTGTCTTTCCTGAATATCATGAGGTTCCCTTTCGCTACAACGAACCTTTTCTTCATAAGGGTGAAATGAAAAATTAAAAAAGGTGAAAACAAATGTAGCACCAGAACTCAGTGAATGATCTTTGTCTTCAGGCAGTTGATCATGTTCTTTTGAGCTTTTTGATACATCTACACTGTAGTACCCAATGTTAAAAGGTTTGTAAGCCATGACTATTTTGAGACCTTCATTTATGTGTTGTACCTGCAGTCTGCCTCAACACACAACACCTACAAACACTGTCTGCCCTCTGAGAGTCAAGCCTAGGGTTTTCTTTAGGTGGGTCTTAGTGAACATAACCACTGTATTTTTTGTTTCCTGTTGGTCATGTTATGTTGCCTAAGTGGCAAAGGAACAGCAAGAACTGTTGCCTCCTCCTTGAGGACACTCAAGCACATGGATAGATTGTTCCAGTAGACTGTGTAGACACCATTCTTGTAAGTTTTCAAGACGTGACTCAACAAAACCCTGAACAAACTGGTCTGAATGGTTTTGATCCTACTGAGAACAAGTGTTTAAACTGGGGAGCAACCTGAATGATTCTGTGTCTGAATGGCAGAGGATACTGTGGGTTTAGACTGAAAGAACATGTTCTTCCTGTTTTGTCTTTGCAAAATTTCTGATATCTTCTTCCAATTAGAGAGAAGCTGGAATGACTAGTTGTAGGGAACAAAACAAATTTTTGCTGTTGTTATAGTACTGAGATCTCTTTATTTGGCCTGTTTTAATGTTATTGAAATTATATGCAGAGTATGTGTAATGTTTCGAATACAATGCTGTTGTTTCATGCATTTCTGAGATTAGCCTTAATCGGGATGAAAGCTTACTTAAAAGTGCTCATTTCTTAATTTATTTGTTATTATTTGACCTGTTCACTTAATTGCCTTTGGCTAAATGCTGCACGCTTCTAAATTCAAAATCATGCATAGGATCTAAAAGATTCGTAGCACAATGTACCTCTATTTTAAGTTAATGCACTATGGCAATGTAAGAAAACATTGAAAGACCGGCAGAAGAACTACAGAGAGGCAGCTATAGAACTGTATTTTAGAGTTGCTATGACTGTTCGAATCTTAAAGTCCAGTCTAATTTGTTGACATTTTTAGTAAATGGAGGATTTCATTCCATTGTTAGTAAAGTCATAAATGTACGCGTGAAGTTAGAAAGGAAAGAAAATGATCCTACTTATAAAAGATCATCTTATAAGTTGACGTGTGATCTGAACAGGGATGGTAGCAAACAGAAAGTATTGTGGCTTTGGGAAAGATGACAAGATTTACAAACAGATCTTACTGCTTTGGTTAATAGTTTATGAATCTTGAAGACATTAAAATATTATTTATCACTGTGATACTAAAAATTAGGATTTGCAAGACTTACTAGTATTTTAAGCAACACTGTAATATATAGAATTTAGAAGAATATACTGTCATTGCCTACTGCAGCTCTCTGTTAAGTTTGCCGTAGGTTTCTTGTGCTCACCAGACAGGTAGAAACTGTATTAAGTGTAGCTCCACTGAGTACTGGCTCTGCTAGAATACTGGTATCACCAAGCAGACATGCCTCCTTGATGTATTTTGTGTGTGCTAACTATAGTCTGGCCAAGAAGGCTTGGCCTTAGCTTGCCTGAAAATATAACCCATAATTTTCAGTTACAAAGCATGATGCAAAGCTTTTGAAGGAAAGAAGGAAAACCCACTTCAGCATCAGTTTACAAGAAGTAAACTCCACCAAAAACATTTAGGTGCACAGTGCAGGTTGGGAAAGCAACAGTAATGAAAAAATATTTTTGTGAGTATTTTAGTGGATGGCCGTTCTGCACATTTTGTGAAGGAGCTACTAAGTGGGAGCAACAAGGGACAAGATAGTAGTCCAATGTAGTTTGGAAGCTTTCCAGGAAACAAGAAATGTTTTATAGTGTGGCTTAACCCTTGGAGCCTGGCATGCTTGTTAGTACATTTGTTCAGGAAACAGGCTTCTGTCAGCTGTAGATTCTGCTTGTCTGGATTGTCAACATCTGCTTTGTACAGAGAATGCTGTGCCGTGAGTATTAAAATGTGGGTTTTTTTCTCTCCTTATGCTGATCACTTTCAGAAGGGATTGCGGCATTTGAAAACTAATTATAAAGGAAATCTAGACCCTGAAGAAAATGAAACACATAATACTGCTCGTTTCAGTGACAGCACCTGCAACTAGACTACGTATTTTAATTAAGGCACATAGGCAAAGAGCTATATCATCAATAGCCAATAAGTTTATACCAGCTTCTAAAAAGACTGCAAACATTTTAATCTCTGGTAATAATAGAAAAAGTGAAAATGGAATCATAAGTAGTTTCAGGTTAGAAAGGACAACAGAAGGTCATCTAGTCCAGCCTTCTGCTCAAAAATTCTGACAAAATCAGGATGAGTTATTACTGTGACAATCCTCAGACATTAAATATTTTCCCTTTCATAGTTCTGTTCCTCTTCATTTGCTTATTTCTGAGATGATTATTTACAGATTATAGAAAAAAATGACATTTTTATTTGTTTCAAAGTGGAAAATATAGAAATGCGCAGGAAATTTGTAGTTACATTTTCATGGCATTTGAATTCATTGACAGATGTGCATGCATGCATGTATCTGTATTGGAGCACTTCTATACCTGGTGCCTCTTAAATTTGAAGATAAAAGTTAGGCAGTGTACTTTTCAGCTGAGAGCATACTACAAAGCAACTCAAATAAATCAAGAAACTCTGATTTTTCTTTTCTGCATTAAAATATCATATTTTCTGTATTTTTTTCTTAGAAACAAAAAACCCTATACTGATATCTCTTGTGCATTTTTTTTTTTGCCTTTTTTTGAGTTAAGAGAATAACTCTATTATGCATGCATTTGATTAATATTCATTAAAATGGGGTCAAGTGTTAACTTAGTGCAATTTTTTAAAGTAGCTGTTATTTTTCTATTAGGTTTTTGGGAGCAATCGATTCCTTAGTTATTTCCCAAAGGGAAAACGCAATCCAATTAGACTCATATTTGTAAAACAGTTAGAAATAGTTTTTATAAGCCATGTAAACTTGAGCATCAGTTTGAGTAGCAGTTATGTTTAATTCTGAAACCAAGTACCATCAAGAACCAACATGCAGATTTTGCAGGAATGTCTCCTCTTTGCTGTTTCTAGATTACATTCCTTGATGATCGAGGTGGCTCTCAAAGCTCTTTGAACAAGACTCATCCTCCTCCTTTTTCTGTGTGTTTGAAATCAGGTCAGTTAAAGTGACTGAGCAAATAAGTGTTCTGAAAAAATATCAACACTTTCTGAAAATGACCCTTCTGAGATTTAGGTGATTCAGGTAACCCAGTGTTTGGGTTTGTATTTTTCTTGAAAATGGTATGGTTGATCTTGCATGGGAAATAAGGCAGCTTTTTATTAAGTCACAGTGCTCCTACAAAACTTTTTTGCTGCTTTTGTTTGAATAAATATTAGTAGGGGTTACAATTAAAATGATGAATATTTCTGAGTTTGTGTGAATATGATGCAATAATGCATCACTTATCTTTAAACCTGTAACTTAGCTTAGATAGATATAAGTAGCCTAAATGTCCTTGGAGTGCTGTTGTAGTGAAGTGTGGTTTTGGCTTGCCTTTTTAACTGATGACTCACGTTTTTAAAGCTTTCAAGAGACTTAGTTCTCTTTGATTGAAGCAGAATTTAAAAATGCATAAACTAGGAATAAAATCTGTCTAAAGTGACCTTTAGAGGGTACTTTTCATGGCATTAACAGAACACTTTTGTGGAAAAGCCTTGTTGTCATCTGATTTCTGTTTCAGTTTTCCTTCTTTAGTACCACTGCCCAAGGCATATCTTGTAATGGACTGTATACTTGAGTGCAAGGTTTTACCTCTATGTACTCTATCAGGACAGTTGAGCCTCTGGAAATTTACTTATTGTTTTACCATATTGGCAGGATACATTTTAAAACTTCTTTTTAAAGGCTTATGAGGAAATTACTGGCAGTGCAGAAGAGCCAACTCAAGCGCATTTTTTTCTCTTTCTTCTGACTATAAATTATCCTTCAATCCCCCTTTTTAATTAAGGTAATAGGAACTATTTTCTTGGAAGACCTTTACATAGCTTTTCCAATCATTAAAAGGTTGTATGCACAATTTATTTATTGCCATTATTATATCTTAGACCAGATAAGCACTTTCAACATGTGTGTTTCCTTAAGTATACCATATTTCAGAAGTAGCATGAGTATTGTGTGGTGCAGTATCTCCTATGGGAGTTATCTGTTTTTAATGAATGAATGAGTGTACCAGAGTGTAAATCCTTGTAAATGATGAGAGTATGAGTTAGAATGGTCCCATGGCAATTATACAGTTCAGGGTTGCTTAAAAACACTGAAGGAGAGCCAGCTGCTAATCCACATAGAAATACAAATACTGAAAAGAGCTGTAGCTGATCCAAGTGCACAGATTGAATTTGTCCATAAAAGGTACTTGACAAATTTTATTGTGCATGCCCTTATGAAGTAAGTCCTGTTGGTTCTTTGCCTGTTGCTCCTTCTGAAACTACAATCCACTTGTAGGAAAAAAAGCCATGTAAATACTCATTTCTGATTCTTGACCAAAGAGTTATTTTTGAATCCTATAATGTCAGCCATTTCAGTCACAGCAGAGAAACTAGAAAACACTCACCTGCCGGATTATATTTTATTCCCTTAGGATCCATCAGTAAGGCACAGTTCTATGCATAACCTCTCCCAAACCCAAGCCTGAGTATATGGCAGGTCTGGAGAGCCATCTGCTTCAGATATGGCATGACGAGAGAGCAATCAGCATCCCTCATTTTTTAAAGGATTCAATAAGACTTTCCTTGCACAGAAATGTTTTCTTAAGTAAAAAAAATCTATTAGGGTATACAGATATTATTTTTTTTTCACAACATTGATTTGCTTTATGGGTGCATAGCTTAAGAGTGCTAACTTGGGGGACTCATTCTCTTATGGGGTTTATTCCTGTCTAATTATTACAGAGGGGCTCACAATGACTCTGGAAGGGGACACTGCTCAATTCATACATGCAGCAGCTTCCAGGACTCTGCTGCAGGCCAGATTTAATTTAATTAACTTGAACCAGACAGCTACAGGAGTGAAGGGGAAGTGCCAAGAGGGAATATGTGAAGGAACAATCTCCCTAGCTGCTCTCACTTGATTGAGTGGCCACCAGTGTTAGAGCTAGCCTGGAGTCAACTGCACTGATTTTTTAGGTTATGCTGTGAAAGTCCTTCATAGCTTCTAGATATGTCTGCATCTTTACCTCTCATACAGAAGAAGGGGAATGGAAGAAAAGATCTGCACTTTGTTGTTGTTGCTTGGGTTTGGTTTTGTTGGGGTTTTTTTGGTGGGTTTTTTATGTGTTTGGTTTTTTGTTTGTTTGTTTTCCCTGAACTTTCTGAGACAACTTGGAATAATTTTATTTCCAGTTGAAAAGTTTGGACACCACTGATTCTTGTAGTACACTTTGCTTTGCACCTCAGAGGTGCATGCAAAGAACTTCCTCTTGAACACTTTGAATTCCAGGTTCATTCTGAAGAACTACAAAACTTATTGCAGATAATGTTTGGTAAAGGAGTGAGAACGTGAGCAAAGGAAAAGAGCAATAGAAAGCAAGAACTGTTCATGATGAGCAGGACATCCCCACTCTGCATTGATTTTGCGTAGTATTGTACCCATTAAAAATGTTAAGATTTAAATAATCTTCAGGGCACAGTCTTAATGAATTAGCCTAAAATGAGTAGTAACAGGTAAATAGCAATGCAATATCATGGGGGTATTTCAGCACTTTACCTGTGTCAGTATAAAATTCTGCACCAAATGATCAAGCGTAGAAGCGGTATTAATCATGATGGACACAATACTGCACCAGTATGTTTGGTTTCCAAAGGGGCTCCTTTATGTAGAAAGACCTCTCAAACACAGTTGTTTTCTGTGTATAAACTAGCACAGTTCAGATTTTTAAACTAACACTAGTTCAGATTTTGAAGGGGCCCCAGAAATCTGAAATAAAGGGTCTTCCACTGAATTAGGATCTTACATCATCTTTGCCATTTAATGTGAGAATTTATCAGTTTGTTTCTCTTTATGCAGTATGAATCAGGTAGAAGGCTATTGGAGTTCAAATGGAGGCTGAGTTTATACAGCCTTACACAGCACCTTCAAGTTTGACACTTTATGTTGTACACATCTATTTACCGTGTAGAAATATTGCAGACACAGTAACAAACATTTAGATCATCTTTTAAGACTGTTGCTGTAGAATCTGATTAGCCTGGCTCTTCATATATTTGTACATTTTAAGCCTTTTAACTCAAATTATAATTTAGTGGTTTCCTGTGAGCATTCCTTGGCTTTCTTAGCTGATCATACGTGTAAGTGACATGACTCCTGCAAAGCTGGTACCAAGTCAGAGGTATCTTGTTGCAAAGAGCAGCAGCAGTAAGACACCAAAGCAGGTGCTTTACAGCACATCAGATTTATTAAAAACTTCAAGAAGTTCCAACAGGAGGCATGACTTGCAACTTAAACGCAGGTGGTTGAACTCTCATGTAGTGTGAAGACCACAGGTATTTCCAGTGACATTAATATCCCATGTTAACACTACAATACACATTAGAGTGAACTCCTGATGAAAATGGAAGCCAGCTCTTAAATTATTCTGCTCCTCTGTCAGATACAGATGCAGACATCTTGAATGCGCTGCCAACTGTACTTATACAAAAAGTGCAGCACAGTAGAAAGAGTACTGTAAAAGCTGTCAAAATTTTTTGCTTAATTTATTGCTTTTAATATTGCACAATGAAACCTTAGCTGTTGACTGGAGGCAAGTGCCAAGCAGCTTTGATCAGACCTAGCATAGCTGCTCTGAAGCTAGATTGCATCTATCTTTAATACTATAGTATCTGCTACATTTACTGCTACTTGACATGACAAATGTCTAAAGGGTTTTTTTAAAAAAAGAAAAAGAAAGCTAGTTATAAACTACAAAAAAGATGGCTAAATTCCAGCTTTTTATTTTTGCTCTGAATTTATGGACCAGATTATTTTGGTACCTTCTCAATTACATCTGTTCCTTATAACATCTAAACTAGAAGAAACAACTTCTGTGAGGCTTTGCAAAGAAAAACCACAATTTGGTCAAATATAGAGGACAATTTTAAGCATTGCAAAAGATTGTGCAGGAGAGATGGACTAAAAAGTGTTTTGCAACTCTGCCATGTAGCACTAGGAGTGCTATATATGAGTAGGACTATTTGAGTGTATTTACAACAGGAAAAAAGAGATGGTATTTGGTAACTGATGGCTGAAGAAATTTCTGAGCCGTAAAAACTCCACAGCTGAGCACATACTGTATCAGGCTTCAAATCACTGCTCTGATTAGGCAACAGGAATAGCTGGTGGAACGTTTCTAGCTGAAAGGAAGTACAGTGGCAGAACAAAGGGAGGTGAGTCTTGAAACAAAAGTAAGTTGGTTTCAACATCATTACAGACTGTCAGTGTGATAATACAAAATACTGACATTCTGATATAATGGTCAGAATCAGTTTTTCGTGGTCATCGTAGGTGATTTTATATATAATCGTAGGTGATTTTATATATATTCTCTTCAGGATATATGAATAGATGCTATCAGCTGTAATTCGCAGCTCTCAGCACGTGATTATTGTGCCACCAGACTTTCATAATCATCTCTGCAATACAATGCCAGCTTGAGCGTAGGCTGGAATAATACCTCTTGAGAGCATGGGAAGCCAGTGGATCATGATCCTTACACATATAAATGGAAAAATCCTGGGAGATAAGGTTCATTTTTTTCTCACAGCTGTGACAAGGAAAAAGAGAAGAGGATTTATCGTTTCTGCAGAACTCAGAGATGACCCAAAAACCAGCAAAGTGTTGTGAGAAGGTTTATAACATGCTGAGTATTTCTTTCATCTGGAGTTCTTTTATTAAATAATTGTTCTTAAAATTTCAAGCTCTAAAAAAAAGTTGATTCGTACATCTTTTCCAGAATCATGGTTTTTTTGGGTGGAGTATGTTGTGAAATAATAATATATTACTTTTCTCTTAGTTTTCTTCCAAACATCTGAATTATTTTTTTGAGGGAGATAAAAGAAATTCCATTTCTTTGGAAGAGAACATTCTCCCTCTTTTATTACAGTGTCATAGGTTTAGAGCATCTCATATTGTGACTCAACCTTATAAAGCATTCACCTCCTAGTTTTTTTTGGAAGATAGTTATCTGGAATAGGTCAGTGGTGTTTTATAGATGAGTTCCTATTAATTTCTCATAGTACTGATGCATGTGAACTTGATGATTATTGCCAAAAGTCAGAAGTTCCAGCAAATTTTCATTGCTTTGTTGGTTTCAACAAGAAGCAAATCTGTCTGTTTTGTAATCATTAGTTGATTCATCAAGTAATGGGATCTCAGAACTTAAAGTGAATGTAAAATAGGAGCCAGCGTGTAACTACAATCCTTCTCACTTCATTGTGCAATTTTAGAACCATTCTAATTCAGCAAAGGTTGTCCTAGAAGAAATTATAAAAAACAAAAAAAAAGAACCCAAAATCCCAAACAAACAAACAAAAAACATACTTTCCCCAAACAATTGAGTATAGAACAGGAGTTTAAATGGCATTGCTGGAGTTGGAGTTATAACTGTCTGCATCAGCGTGTGTGCTTCAAAGCTGGGAGCAACATGTTTCAAAACAACCACTTAAAAATTATTATTCTTTTTTAGACAGTTGTCCAAGTCAGCATCTCTGTATCATCTTTCAGGGCTTTTAAAGAAGGGTGTGGATCTATTGATAGGGGTGTGTTTTATTTTTCTATGTGAAGCAAAATTTCATCTAGTTGTACAATTAACTGTGTGAACTCTCTAGAACTGATAGAGACGTCATGTCAGCTCACTAGCAATTGAATTGTTTGTTTACCTTTTGTACCATTTACAGTAATTTTTCTTATGGTCTTTTTCTAAGACAATAACAAACAAGAGAACAGGGGAAGTGACTTTACTGAGAACAGTGTGCTGTGCGAACATTTGTCTTCTCCCTCTATCAAAAATGACTGATTTTTGAGAGACTTTTTCAGGGAGTGAAACACTGATGCTGTCAGTGTGGCAATGCTTCAGCTGCCAAAGGAAAGGCACAAATGCCCTGAAATCTGTAAGAGTATTTGTCCCCGTTGGATACTTTGAAAGGGCTCAGATACTTCCTTCAAGAGAACTCTTTGAACTGTGAGTTACCATGGATCACTTGCAGAAATTGTTATAAAAAGGCTTTACCTTATGACTTCCTAAAGCACTTAAGAGACTAAAGTAGTATTGAGGACATTAGTGGTAGTTCCCTGTATTCCTTTCTTGTGTAATTTTTGTCACCAGTTTCCTGATTTCTTAAAGCTCAGCTGCTGGAACCACCACATAACAACACTCTTAATGTTTTAGCTGTTTTTTCCAGTCTTTGTAGCTGCAGGCAAAAGTTGGAAAACATGGACACTTTGAATGTTTCAACAGCAGAAATTAAAAGCACTGGAAATTAATTATTGCATTAAAATCTAGTGGTTTTAAATTCTACTTGCAGCTGGCTCATGATTTTTGTCTCAATGTGGTTGTCAAACTTTTACCTGATATCCAACCCCAAAGGGAACATATTTAATGGTGCTGATTTAGAGTTCTCAGTGTTTGCTAAAACACTGTGTCTAATTTAGGTATTCACGTGAAAACTCTGATGTATTTCTGTGTGAAAATGTTTGGCAATTAATTTGTGAAAAAGAAAATGTCTTGTGGAGCTACAGATTTGGTTTTCATGGTATTTATGTAAAAGCTAGTCAGCAGCAAAAAAATCAAGCGTTATTAGCGAAGGAACACTTCAATGCAATGACCTTGCATACTAATTTGAGAAGATTAGGAATTCATATTCTCTATTAGGCTCTGAAAAATGAGCTAATGCAATACATTGTGACCGAGCAAAATAATAGCTGGTAATTTACTTCCTTGGTTCCTGTCAGCAGTTTCATTTGTCTTGAATAGGTATAATTGTGTGACCAAAAAGAGATTGCACTAAACCCGATTGTGATATAGTCAGACTTTCCAAATCCTGTATTAAGGACAGCAATTTCCTGCTACAGATAAAAATACTTCAGTCTTCAGTTATATTTGCATTTGGCTAGTAAAAAGTAGCTTTGTTTTAAAAATGTGTTACTTGTGGTCTTCAAAGCTGAGTTGATTGAAGTTATCCTATAACATTAGTGTTCATGTGAATATGGGGTTCAGCTCAGCCAAAGTTAAAATTAAAAAAGCTCCTTTTAAAGGGACATTGAAGGCTAGTGATGTCACCGTGATACCATACGTATGAGATTTTTCGAAGCAAGCACTTTCTGCTTGGTTAAAAGCCCTGAGCTGTCGCAAGGGGAAAGTGTGGGAGGTTTCAAGCCTAAGCCATTTTACAGAAAATGAAGTGATAATAGTTACTGCCCTTAGCCATATGACTCGGTAGTAACTCAGAGAAACATTGTTTACACTTGGGAAAAGTTAATACTAAACAAGCTCCATAATCTCATTTTTGCTAGCAAACATATTTTCCCATTAAAAAGGAGCTAAAATGTACTTAGGGTAATCTTACACTTCGGAAGATAAGTGCAAGAGATACTTTGTCTGGTTTGGAAGTTTTGGAGTGGTTTTCTGCCAGAATTATAAAAATAATTATAATAATAATCAGATCTAGATCTTCCTTGCTTGGGGCTTAATACAGTGTTTATTACAGTCTAGCTTTATTTTGCCGGAAAAATACCAGGAAATTGAGTATCTAGTAGTGTATATAGTGTTAAAATTTAGAAACATTTTTGTCTGAGTTGCTGTAGTTCAAGAGCCACCATTTGTTATTCTGCTTTGATTTTTATACCTCTCAAGATTTTGCTAAAATACGAAAACTTAGATTTTTTGTGTTCTTAATTTTTTTCTGATTAAATTTGGTATATCTCATGTTTTTCATTTATACCTAAAGCTTACTGTGGCATTCCCAAAAGCGTTGGAGAGTTTGGGACAATAATTGTCTGTTTATATATTATATAAATGCTAACATGTATGCATACTTGCATAGAACTGTTTGTATGCTTCCAGGCTTGCTAGTATTTCCTAAATCCAGAAGATGCTTGCAGCTAGAATAATTTTAATCTTTCACTATTGGTACTTCTTTTAATACACAGCTGCTGTTATGCAGGCTTTCAAAAAGTTATTCCGTGACAGTTTTTTATTATCATGCCCTACGGAGTGCTGAGCACTTTTGAACATTTGATGCCTTACTGACTTCTAGTTGGACTTGCTGTTCTAAATCCCTCAGTTGTTTGTGAAAATGTCTGTCATAAAGTTAGTCCTTTTTGCCCAAAGAAATGGTATTGTAGAGTGTGCTGTGAGATTTTTATAGTTTTATATTTCTCCACGCTAAAATTCAAGATTGTAAAATGGTAGATTACAAATAGGCCCATTAAATCATGTTCTCTTGGTTTTCTCAAAAGCAGTGTCCTAATTTATGAAACATTTCTGAATATTTTGCAGTTACACATATCATCCCAAATGGAACAAATAATCTAGTGGTCACATGTGCTGAACGCTCTGCAAGGAGTCCTCCCTGACTTTGGTTTAAAATGGAGTTTGAAAGAGTTTGGCAATAAAAATGTTTTTGCACTGTTCTTGGAATTGCCTGGTATCAGTGAAAATATACTCAATTTGTTTTCAACTATTTAAGGCCTTATTTTTACAAGAGCAAAATCAGGGGATGGAATAGTGAAAGGAAGAGTGAGGTATAGAGATTTTTTTATTGTAGCTACCTGTGAGTTACATATTAGTTTGGAATAATGATAGCACAGTATGTCTTTGAATACAGTCTGCCCACACCACTAGAATCCTAACCATGACCTCAAGAATATTTAGCTTTCTATATCATTGCAAAAATTCTTGACCATGATTTAATTTATTTTACCATTCAAAAGGGATGTAACATCTCTCCTTAAAATCATGCCATAAGAACAAAGTTTCTTCCAGGCTTTTGGAGCTTCCAGTGCTGGCTAAAAGTAGTAGTTGCAGAAGCATATGAAAATATTCAGATTGTGGTTAACGGATTGTGTTTTGTTTTGTATGATTATAATGTTATTGTACTGTGTATAATTGTGATACTTGATATACAGCTATTTTTCTAAATGTCAAGATGTGGCTACTAAATAACCCTAAAACTCCATTTCTTGGTTACTACAATAAATGATTTTCAATGGAATAATGCAGTTTGGAGAGGAGACATAGCTGTTTCTCACAGTGTGCATTTTTCTTGGAACATTTCTCCTTCTGAGGTGTTTTTTTTTCTTTTACTTAGCTCTCTAACATAGCCACAAAAAAATTGATATGTTTTCTTAAGTTGCTTGAGGAAAAAAAAATAAAAATTGATAGTATTTCATAATATTCTGTTCGAATCATATGCATAATTTGTCAGTCTTGTATTGAGGTAAGATCTGATATTCTTGTTTTATGGAGTGACTCTCCACTCAGGATGCTGGTACAAAGACAGATCCATTCTTGTACAGGTGCTTGCACAGTGCATATTGAAAATCACAACTCTGGGTATACATCAAACTGTGGCAGCTTCATCGAAAACTCAGTGTTTGAAGTTGCTGAGCTTAGCAGACATGCGTAATGCTGTGAGTTTTCTGCCCCCTATAAAATAGTTAAAATATTTCATTTAAAAAGCATTATATTAAATAATGAATTACTTCATTTGGTGGGTCATTACAAAAAGCATGTCAACATGTCATTCGTTCTGCCTTTGGTTATGCCTAATGACTACCAGACTTCTAACACTTTTCAAAACTATTTCCGGACTTCTCTGGTTCCTCTGCATGCTTTCTTCTTCCTTCTGCTTTTGACACAGTTCTCCCTGTTTAGCTATACTCCTCCCCACTTCCCTAGTTTCCTTCTGCTTCCTATGCTTGTATTTTATTTTTCTTTAATAAACAGCGGTTTCCACTCTCTATGTCTCATCAGTGCTTTAATTCACTCTTTCAATTTTGCAAGTTTTCAATCTCTGTAAAAAAATTAATTGATATAATTAATGTAGACAGATAATGTAATTTTTATCAGTCTACCAGATAATTTTGAAGTTTGGTGATGATACCATTTTGTATTTAATAGGTAATCTTAGTAAATGAGATATATTCATGCAATCTTTGAATAAGAAATCTCAATATATTTATATATTTGAGCCAGCAATGTACTTCAGGATAGAAGTTTAATGGAGTCCTAAACTGCATTAGGAGAAGTATTGCCAGTGGGTTGAGAGAGATACTTCCCCTCTACTCAGCACTTTTGATGCCACACCTGGAGTACTGTGTCCACTTCTGGGTTCCTCAGTACAAGAGACACATGGACCTACTGGAGAGAGTTCAGTAAAGGACTGTGAAGATGATTAAAGGGACTGGAGCATCTTTGATGTGAGGAAAAGCTGAGAGAGCTGTGACTGTTCAGCCTGGAGAGAAGGCGGCTCAGGGGGATCTTACTGGTGTGTGTGAATACCTGAAGGGAGAGTGGATGGAGGACAGAGCCAGGCTCTTTTCAGTGGTTCCCAGTGACAAGATGGCAATGGGCACAAACTGAAACACATGAGATTCTTTTTGAACATCAGGAAACACTTTTTCAGCAAGTGCTGGCACAGGTTTGCTTAAAGAGATTGTGGAGTCTCCTGCCTTGGAGATACTCAAAAGCCACCAGGACACAGAGGCAAATGGCTCTGCATGGTCCTGCTTGAACAGGAGGGTTTAGACCAGATGACCTCCAGAGAGAGGTCCATGACCTCTCTTTTTAAGCTCAAAGTCCCTTCCAGCTTCAAGCATTCTCAAATATGCATAGTTTGATTTCAAAATATGATTTGAAGCAGTAGTAAACATCATAAATTGTTATACTATCTTAAAAAGCAAGAATGTTGCCAGAGGTAAAAAGTTCATGGCTTTTTATTAATCATATGATTCTCCATTATAAACAGAAGTAATGCAACATGAGCTTCCTTGCTAGGTAATTTAGAGCACCCAACCTTTTAGTCCAGGTGTAGGCATTGCTTCTCCAGGGAAGGGCAATTTCTATGACTAGGTGACTGAAAGGAAGCTGCACATCTCACTAGAACACAGGGAGATTGTAGAGAAAATTTCTGAAACTGCGAATCTCTATGGGAAAAAAAAATTAGTCAGAACTTACCTGAGATACAGTACTGCCAGCAAAATATCTGCTGTTTATTTGATGTAGCTGAAAGTGGAATATAGTTCTTTGCTATACTGTGGATGCTCTTTTAACTGAGACATTAGCACCATTTTTGTCTCTTTTTTACTATCCTAAAATACTTCCTCTATTTTACAGTCACTCTATCAATCTCCGTCTCTCAGCTACAATAATAATTACAATCTATATAATAAGTGATTAAAACATAAGAAGATTCCATCTGCCTTGAAATGTCAATATAGAAGCCTGAAATCCCTTAGCCACTTGGACTTCGATTTTTGAGTCACCCTACATCTTAATCTTCTCAAAATAACTTTTACAACCGAGTGTTTGCAGTTTTGGTGGTGGAGGCAAGGGGCATTATGCTTAAAATTCTCTTTTATAATGCTTATTAAACCCACCAACATCTTCTGTGTATAGTTTCTAACTGCAAAAAGCCAGATGATTTGTCTGCATTGTATTCTGCTGCACATCTGCAACAGTTACCATTTGCATTAGCACAATAGTTGGCTGAATAAGCTTGCCTCAGCACAGAATATTAACAGATGCCTTTCTCTTTTCTGACCCCATTTAATCACAGTGAAAATAATTTTGTTTCCTTTCCCAAAGATGAGAGGATAGTGGTCTTACTTCAGTGTGTTGTGTTGTCTGATGTCGTCAGTTTATAAGAGAGGGAGTCTTAACCAGTGATCTTATCAGAAATTAACATCTCTACATGCTTTCCTGTTTTGTAACTACCATCCTGGCCCAGTCTTTCCAAACTGTGAAACTTGGAAGCCCTATGCAAAAATATGCAATCATTTTCCATAGTAGTGTCATTACTATGGTATTTTCCTCAGATAACTGAAATACAGGCACTATGTGCCTGATTTATAAGGCATTTTAATTAGCGGTGGAGTGATGCACACAGTTTTGGATGATGTACTATGGAGATAAAGTTTTTCAGTGGAAGCATCTTGATGGCTGCAGTATGCTGTAAGTTGGCATTGCAAAAGAAGTAGGTTCATGTCCTATCATGTCAGGAATGGACCTGATGATCAGGACATAATAAATATCCTGATTTTAGCATAAAAATATTGTTATGGTGAGCTATACCTCCACTCTTTTATTTTAGTCTCATCTCATACAGCAGTTCATATTTTACTTTATCACTTCTGGTCTCTCATGTATATTTCTCTCTCAGGCAGCATATGTGAGACTTGCAGGTTCAATGCATATCTTGTGCTTTTTTCCCTGATAATCCTAGACTTCATGCATTGTCAGTGTCAAGCAAAGTCTGCTGTCCCTTGTATTCAAAAGAAGTTTGTCCTGATTTATTATCAGCTGAAAAATCAGGAGCCAAAATGTCATAATTACATGGTCCTAACTAGATTTGCAGGATTAGCATCATGAAGTGGCAAAGAAGTTACTGAGAGGTGGAAGATCAGGCTGAGGCTTTCATTTACAAGTGTTCTACCAGGACATACATTCCCCAGCAAAAACCTGTTTCCAACCCCTTTTACAGTAAGTGCCTCCATATGGCAATGGACATGCCAGGCATCATGCGTGGTGGTGAAGTTTCTTGTGAAAGGGAGCATATATTTTTGTCCTGCTTTTAAACTGTTACTGACATGTTAGTTTTGGGCTACTGTTACAATAGTGGTTTCAGTGGATCCTTGGTTGACCCAGAGCAGCCGCTTTCATGTTTTTGTATTCTGATGCCACCAGCTGACTATTTCAGCCCGTAACATTATGCACATAGGCTTTTAAGGATTTGTGAAATCTGAGGATCAGCGCATTGTTCTAGACTTATGGCCAGCATGGAATGAACAAAATTCTGTTAGCGATAGTAACTTATATCTGATCTGTTGTTTGAAAGCTCGGTTATGTTCCCAAGCAGTAATTCTTGCATGTAAGAAGAGAATAAATCAGTTCTTCAAAGATGACCAGAATTTCATTGCCAGATGGAATTTCAGAACAAAATCATTTATCAAAACAATGTTTTTGAGAAATGATGAGATCAAGCCAGTTAAGTTCTTCGTTATGTAAATTATGGATTGAAATTAATGCCATCTATTATAATTTTAAAAAACCAAAAAAAACCCTAGCTTCCCATTTTGTAACATATTGTTCAGTGTTAGTTTTAGCTTCTGTTCTTGGCCTATTCATAGATCTGCAGTCCATTACAGTGGCGCCTGTTAGAGCAAATACTGTGAAAGTTTTGCCAGTTTTTCTATGATAAACCATGTTTTCCAGGAATTCATACTTAATCATAAAAAATCCCTCACATTTGAGACTTGGCATGGAAAGTCTTGATTCAGAAAGATTTTACTTGTATGTTTATCCAGATATTCAAAAATAAATCAGTCATCTAATTTATAAAATCAGAGGTATTTCAAAATAACATATTGTTTAAAGATCAGAGAATTGTATTTGTTGGAAACAAATAATATTATGATCACTTAATCTTAATAGACACATTTCCTGACAATGAATAATTGCTTTGTTGCTCTTACCTTACAAATCACTCTTAAATGTCTCTGTGTCTTTTGTCTGTTGAATAGATCCATAGTTTAAAATGTTCAAATTGTTTTCAATATTCTAGAAATATTCAAAAATCTAAGGTATTTTTCTTAGAAAATCTGTGTAACAGTGAAAATTTAACTATATAAACAACTAACTGGTGGTATGATGTTGATATTATATGCATGGGCATATAAAACTTTATTTTTTCTAGATGGCCTGCTTGTATTACTGATGGGAGGATTTTTCCGTTTCGTTAATTATGTGTGAATAAAATTAGTGCAAGTTGTGAAAGTTCATCATGGAGATATGAGAGTCAGCTGGCTTTGTTACTTTTACCTAGGATATTTCCATAGTTCTGCTAAAAACAAGTTACATCACTTATACTTTCTGACCAATAACCCATGTAATTGTACAGATTTAAACTGCCTGCAGTAGACAGGCAAACCAGGGAGAAATGCTTATTCTGTACTACAGACTTTTCAACCATGTATTAGTGCTTTATGTTTCCTGTTGAAATCAGGTTTGAGGAAAGAGCTATTATCTAAAGTTTATTTACACAGAAATGAACAACAACAGAAATCACGTGTTCAAAGCCTGTGTATGTGGAAAGAAGTTTAAAGAAGGACTAGATAGCATTGGGGAGTGAGTATTGATTTGGCTACACAGAAGGAAACTGGAAGATGTTATGCATAACTGGAAGGGGAATAAATTCAAACAGGATTTTGAAAGGAATCTTCTGAAGTCAGTAAATGAGATGAAAATGTTTTCAATCTGAGTTAGAGAGAAGGAAACTAGCTATAGTAGTGGCTTAATTGTCTCAGTAGAGAAAATAAACAGTTGAGAGGATACTTGTAACTAATTTGATAAGTATGTCACACCCTAAATGATCCAGTTGTCACCCATTATTAATCTTACAGGACAGTATAAATCAACATATGGAATAGATTGTGATGAAGGCGCTGGCCAAGAAATGAGTATTTGCTAACATGATGAAATAATTAGCATTCAGTAGAGTTCAACTCTACCTCAATGTGAGAAGCTGATAATCACTTAGCTAAGCTTGGTCCAAATAAATACTTCCTTCCAGCACTCAAAATGGTATCAAACCAGTCCAAGTATATAGCCAAAGTCATACATTTGTGTTAATTTTCTTCCTAGTAGCTGGTACAGTGCTGTGTTTTGGATTTAGGACGAGAATAATGTTGATAACACAGTGATGTGTTAGTTGTTGCTGAGCCATGCTTACACTGTGGCAAGGACTTCTCAGCTTCTCATGCTGCACTGCCAGCAAGGAGTCTGGGGGGGCACAAGAAGCCAGGAGGGGGCACAGCTGGGACAGCTGACCCTGCCTGACCAAAGGGATATTCCAGACCATATAGCATCATGCTGAACAACAAAACTGGGAGGAATTGGCCGTGGGCTGGCAGCTGCCTCTCAGGGACTGACTGGGCAATTGCATTGTGCATTGCTGTTTAATATATTCTTTATATTTATTGTTATTTCCCTTTCCTTTTCTGTCCTATTAAACTGTCTTTATCACAACCCCTGAATTTTACCTTTTTTTTCCAACTCCCTCCCCCATCCCATTGTGAAGAGGAGTAAGTGAATTGCTTTGCAGTGTTTAATTGCCTGTTGGGTTAAACCACAACTTGCATGTCTGTTTTATAGGTCCATGTATTCCAGTCCAAGGGTTTATCACAGATGCATCTAGATCAGAACTGCTAAAGCTATTCAGATTGAAAAACAGGTGTAAATTTGAAGTTAGTGAAGTATAAAGGGTTCAGGTAAATGTTTCACCATCTCTTGATCTTCTGCAAAGAGCGTACAAGCAGAAAAGTTTCATTCTTGAGAGATGTATTAGTTGGCACAAGAAACATGACAGGAAACCTGCTAGTGTTTTAGGACAATATTCAAACCTGTGCTCTGGCTCTGTTTATTTTCATAGAAACATAGAATGGTTTGGATTGGGAGGGACCTTAATGATCATCTAGTTCCAACATCCCTGCCGTGGGCAGGGGTGCCACCCTTCTGGACCAGTTGCTCATTTTGTTCATAAGATGTAGCCCTTGCAGCTGGCCACCAGTTTAGCAAGGACTTTGATTTGTGCTGCTGTAATGTACTCCAGGATGGACTCTCTACGACTGCCAGCTTCAATATCTACTGGTGGAAGTACTCTGGAACTATTATCATCAGGTATTTCTAAGCAAAAAAAAAAAAAAAAAAAAAGATATTGAACAATTTCAGTCTTTAAGCTACTACTGTCACAAAATAATGAAGGCAAGATCTCACATACATTAGAAGCTCACCCAAAGTAGCCATAAGAATGTGATGATGTGGAGCAGGAATAGTACATGCATTTATATTTTTCATATGGTTAATTAAACCCATAGAATCATTCTGTAAATACTAAGGTTTTATTGGTATTAGAATAAAGAATTTCTCTTTTTAAAAAAATGAAACTGATAATTACTTCTTTCTGTGCTTCTAATCAACAGTCTTTGATGTACATCTGTTTTATAAGTACATCTGTACTGTAACTTCCAGTCAGGAAAAGCCTTTTATGGCAAGTAGCCTTTAAGCTACGTGCTGTGTTTATTTCACATATTCTTTTTCCTTCTCTAAGAAAGTATCCACACATTTTTCTTCAACTTTCAGTTGAATTTTCAGTGAATATATATTTTAAAACATTTCATGCAGAAAAAAACAACTTACAGGTTGCTTATGCTGATGGTGGAGGTTATAGCGCTGTCTTTCTTGCAGATATATATCAGAATAAGAATAGAACTTAATTTGTCCACTCCACATATATTATTAGACACCACGTTATATTGCTTCTTGTGTCACATGATGCCAAGTGTGTATCCAGCTGCTGTGTATATGAGAGCCTGCTGTGATGCCAGGAGCATCTACAGTGCCAGGCTGCCATAGCAGAGGTGCTGCAGACCATTCATTGACTCCCCTAACAAATCCATGTCTCTTACCTCTGGGAGGGGTAAAAAGGCATTTTTTTGTTGTTGTGTTCTTCAGGTCAGTACTAAATACAAGAAATACATGGTTTAAAATACAACGTGTTTAAACACTGACGCACTTAGAGTTGAAATATGTGCTCATTACTTAGCATATGTAAGCATGTGAAATAGCTCATGTGGATAAATTTATCGTCACAGGCTTATTTCAGTTTAATAAAATAATTTTCAGATAAGGCTTTTTGCAGTTCTGCAGGATTGCTGTATGTGAAGTCAGCATTGCCCAGCTGTAGATGTCCCTGCAGCTGTGCTGGAGGGAGGAACATGTGTGTGCTCATCATCCAGCCTGCACAGCTGGCCGGGTGGCCTCCAGCAGCATGGGAGGCAGCTGAGCCATCCTGCAGGCACGACACTGCTTCTTTGAATTGGCAGTTGTTAGTACAGCTTCTTCTGCCTGAAAAGCTGTGACTAGTAGTTGCTGGCTGGTGGGCACTGAGGAACAGCTCAGGCAAAAATGTCCCAGCGTCTCCAGCTGAATTCAGGAAAGTGGCATTCCCCATATTTGTACTAATACTTGTTTCATTCTGAAAATTCACTCTAGTTAGGTTTCTGATGGGACTTCCTAGACAGACATTTCTACAGCGAAGGTAAATAACAGGTCTGGACTCTATGGCATCCTCAGAGAGATCACATTTTCCCTATTGCGGCTTCTGATGTAAAAGTTGTGAGAGGTGTAGGGCTAAGTCCAGCTCACATTGTTTTGTGGGCAGTTTTTGTTTGTTTTTGTTATGCAATCAGCAGGTAAGTTTAGCCAAACAGAAATGCTTTCAAAGTAAAATTTCTTTGTATGAGGTTAAGCCTGTACATTCATACATGGAAAGCTTCTGCAAAGCACATTCCTTCTGGATTCGTATTTGCAGCTGTAGAAGCAAAGTTAACAGAAGCGTCAGAGAAGTCATGCCCAGGTCTATCTGTCACACTTAAATGTGTTTAGACTTGGGACTTTTATAGACCTATAGAGATTTGTTTGTCTTTACCAGAAAACAAAATTAAAGCATGTGCTGTCTGAATGTCTAGGAAAAGTGATGATGGCCTTGAGATGTTTCAGCAAGCATTGCTGTTTGTTTCAGTCAGTTAATGTAAACGTCTTTTAGCAAAAGAAATGATCTGAGAATAATGGTAAACAATACTATAGAGTAGATCAGAGAAAAATCCAGGTTTCTTTGTAAAGCAAATACAATTGATTTTCCTCTAGTTAAATGTAAAGTTATCCTGGAGGATCAAAGAGTTATAGAACTAGGAATGCATACCTGCAGTATGAGGAATGGCATCTAAAAAGCAGTGTTTCTCAGAAGAAATCACAAATCCACTACAATGTAGAGAGAATATTTCAAATGCAGTTCTTTGCTGTATAACTTTGGTAATAACAGAAGAACACAACAGATCAATTTCAGAACTCTGACATCCAGGTTAAGACCCGTATTTTATAAAAGATATTGGAAAACAGAACAGATAGTTCATTTGGAAACTGTGCAGGTACAAGACAAAAAAATTTATAAGAGACAAAATAAACATTAAAGAAAGCTGCCATATATTTAACTTCTCAGAAAGATGGTGAACAAACATTATCTACAGCATGTGAAGAGAAAAGTCTGATCTGGGACAGAAAAGAATAATGAAAAATAATAGCTGGATAATAAAATTTAAGTTGGGAGTTGGACAGAAGTTTCTGGTGGTGGAATGATTAACTCCTGCAACAATTATGAGAGGAAGAGGAGGATCCTACATCTCCCTTTGTCTTCAGGTTTAGAGCAGACACATTTCTCCAACAATTTAGTAGCCTCAGGGGCATATAAAATTAATGTTTGATTTCTCACGTTTATGTAAAAGATCTCACTAGAAGTTCTCTTGACTCCAGTTCTCACTTGCAATCACTGCATCATCTTAATTTTTAAGGAATAAAACGCTTTCAATTGTGTAGGCATTCTAAAAGAGACATAGATGATCTAATTTTCCTAGCTAGGTATTTTTTATTTAATCTACAGACTTCAGAAAGGTATGCAGCTATGAGTTATTACGTCCTCATAGACAGTCTTGGAAAAGTACTTCTTGTTAAGCAAACAAGAAAACTACTGTCATACATTTAGGGTTAAAGCCATATAATTCAGGACATCTTTTAAATCCTGACTGACCACAGCTCAAAGACAGAGATTATGTCTACAGTAGTTCGCTAAATTTGCTGGGGTGTCACCTGGTAGTGCATTGAGTGGCACAGGTTGATTCACATTCCTACTGCTCAACTCAGAGCACCCAAGCCAGGGACATGCCTGAAGGAGCAGCCCTGCCCTCTGCTGCCTTTCTGGGAAGGACAGGGGCTGCCCCAGGTCAAAACATGACAGACTTGAGGTACACTGTCTGCAGGTGTTCTCTAGCAGGGTTTAATGTACATTATGCAGACGTTCCATTACTCTGAAGTCTGTGGCCATAGTGTGTGGGATGTGTAGGGAAAGGGAAGTCCTAAAAGCTAAATTTAGATCGTTTGTCTGATCAAATGCTGAGGAGAAGGGAACAGCGTACACCGTATACACCAATATAGTTATGGGTAAACAAAGACTAACCTGACCAAATTTAGGTTGGCAGTGTGAACACCCTCTGTTTCAGTGCCTTGTCAAGTATAAACCAAATGAGTATCAGTGAGCAGTGCAGGTGCAGCAGTTAATCTGGTACACTATTTGCTATATGAGCAGAATGAGGTAATAATTTTACATCATATTAGAAATAATACATTCATATTAATTTTCAGTTGTTCAGCAGGAGTCTTCCTGCTGAATCATACTTCAGTTTGTTGTGAGGTGTTTAATTTAGCTTCTTTTCCTTCTGAACTTATATAGGATTTACTGTGCAATACTTGAAGAGAGGTACAAATGATAATAAAAAATATTTTTGAGTTGTTTCATTAAAAAATAAAAAAATTAAAGTAAAAGATCCTGGCACAAATTTATTTCTCAGTTCTGGATCACAATTCCTAAAGGGAATTTGGAAAGGACTAATACTTCACAACTAAACAGTATTTCACAGAAAAAAAAAAAAGTAGTTCTAAAAAAAATTGCTTCTCAGTATAATCTCTTCTCTCTGTAAAAAAACCCCAATTGAAAAAAAAAGCAATTTCCAGTATGAAATTAAACCTTGGGGGTGCCGCAAATAAATGTTGCTTCAATAGAATTCATTTTTTGTTTCCAATATAAAATAAAAATGAAATCAATTCAATTGACTAGGAAAAAGGAAGAAAAATAAATGAGCTGTTTTAAAATACTGAGTTTTATGTCAGATTAGTGACCAGCAAACCTAGAGAAGTTCAAGCCAATTTGTTCTTAGTTATAACTTTTACCTGTAGAGTTAAAATATGTTTACATATATATGTGTACTTTTGACAGTATAGAAATATTTATTATTTTGAATTTTGCTTTATATTGCTCTGTGAAAGGAAGGAAAATAAAAAAAAAACCTTCAAACCTTTTATTGGAAATATTTTGCTTGGCTCTGCTTGTAAAGTATCTGATCTGACATGACGTGGGCTAAGATAAGAACAGTGAATACCCTGCATGCAACTGATATTCATATTGTTTGAATTCTGAGCTAAATTTTCATTAGACAAACATTTTGTCTGCAATGAAGACTCGCCTGTTTTCACACAACTGTGAGTGAAAGGATAATGGGACCCAAAATTAAAGCGTCTCTACTATTCAGTTAAATATAGATCTCCTATGAGAATTTCCATGTCCCCTTAAGTTTACTAGTTTTCCTCTTCCCCTAGTGTGCTTTTTCTTGCTTTCTTCTCTGAGTACACCTGCCAATTTTTATTCCTTCCCTCTCTATATTCATTAGTGAATATGCATACTTCTGCAGCCAAAAAAGCAATATTCTTTGAAATGATGGAAGTGGAAGCCAGTTTTCAGTTAATATCTCACTGCCATCTACTGTATATGCTGGAAAACTGCACTGTAGAAATACATCGCACTTCAGCTATATAAGGTGACTTTTCCCAGTGGATTTGCCCTAAAGTTAATGGAAAATCCACTGAACTCTCAATAGGCTGTGACATGTAAATTCCATTCTTTGTGTAGGAATCAGTATTTTTTGAACAGATGACAATGTCTGATGTCACTCAATATTGTCCAGAAGGAAAGACCATGAGATTTTGATATTGCTTAGTTAGTTTGTATTCAGGCCAGATGAATATTAGATGTGTACTTTGGAAGAAAAAGAATACCTCACTTTGCTCATTCTCGTTCTTAGTAATACCTTTAATTTCTTAATGGATGTCTCAAAACAAAAAAGCTAACAGGATTAAGGTACAGGAACTTGAGATATTTTGGTATTTCTTTTAGTTAAAGAATTAGTCTTTGAATCTTTTAAATTAGTTCAGTAGCTGCTGTCTGGTGCATGCAAACACCAAGTGTATGTAATATTAAATGTTGGTTGGGACTTACCAAAAGGTGTGAAATTATTAAGATGAAAATAAATTATCAGGATTCTGGATGTCAGGAACTGAATAAGACATCACTCAGGTTAGCTTTGCACTATGAGTGTTTTTGTAATTGTTTGTGTAGAAATAATATTTACTCAAGACAGAAATTCCTCTGATTTAATCAGGAAAGCTGACATCAAATAGACAAGAATGTACACAAAATTTCAAACTGTGTGTTTGCATATGAGAATTCCTTTATTTAGATTATTATTACTTTCAGTAGGCTGGGAATACATATTTATACCATTAGCCATCAGTATTGCACCAAAAAGTATAGAAGACCAGTCAACTTTCAAGCTCAAGCACTTCAAAGCTGAAAAAGTGTCTTCGTTTGCTTTTTAACTATATACGTTGTGATAGTCTGTAATTATGGTATGGAGGGGTTTTTTCTATTTTTATTCAGTAATTGTTCTAAGACTCCATTTGCTCAACATTGTTTAACTCTTGCAAATGAAGAAAGAGTAATGAAATAATTCATGACTTTCTGTAGTGTTCATTGTTGCCACATTTCAGTGCTTTGCAAATGTTAATTAACCCACCTTTACAAATTCTTGTCTTTGGGGATTTGAAATGGTTTTGTGGGCAGCTGATGTGCTTTAAGTGATCATAGCATCCCTTCTGGTGTCTTCAGAGGCAAATATAGGTTTGCAAGACTTTTTTCAAATTACAACAGAAATTCACCCAGGAAAATGAGGAACAGCTTTCTGTCCCATCTCCTCCACCTTCTTCTTTTCCAGTGTCGCCATGCAAGACCCAATGTCTTTCACTCCCTATCCATAAAGGTATTTTACTTTGGCTGATTTCCTCTGAATCACATTCCTCCTATAGCACACACTCAGCACGGCCAATTTCAGCTTAAATGTTGTGTATTAAAAAAACCCACAACTGCAAACTAGATTATGAAAGCTGTCATGAATTTGGTAGCAGGTGACATTGGTAGAGATGCCCGTGGTGTGTGGTTTGAGAAGCTGTTAAAGCTCTTTTTGCCCTTTTCCTGTAGGCCATTTGTCAGTGTTGGTTTGTAAATCATGTTTTAAGAGAAGGATGCCTTTGTAGCAGTGGATATTTTTTTTTCCATTCAGTGTGTGTTTATAAGATTTCTTAACAATTTGTGCTTTTCTCTGGCAGTTTCAGCATCCAGAATTTTTAACCGACTGAAACCCCTGGGAAATAAATTACCTCTGGGGAATAATTTCTGGACTGCAATTTTTTTTGGCTTGGTTGCTGGATTTTTGCAGTCAGTGTTTATGTGTAGTTTGCTCTGTGGTGCAAATTGGAAGTAAATGATGAGACATCTGCAGGTCTGTGCCTGACAGACATCCTGCCAGAGAGGGCTCCTCCAGAAGCTTATATGAGGAGTGGCTGAGGAAGCTGGGGTTGTTTAGCCTGGAGAAAGGGAGGCTCAGGGGAGACCTTATAGTTCTCTACGACTACCTGAAAGGAGGTTGTAGCAGGGTGGGGTTTTCTCCCAGGCAACTAGTGACAGGATGACTGGACTTAGCCTCAAGCTGTGCCAGGGGAGGTTCACACTGGACATCAGAAAGAATTTGTTCACGGAAAGGGTTGTTAAACATTGGAACAGGCTGCCCAGGGATGTAGTGGAGTCACCATCCATGGAAGTGCTCAGGAAATGACTGGATGTGGCACTTAGTGTCATACTCTAGTTGACAAGGTGGTGATCAGTCAAAGGTTGGACTCAGAGTTCTTTTCCAGCCTAATTGATACTGTGATTCTGTGATCTGTGACATGGTTTAGTGACAGACATGGTGGTGGTGCTGGGTCGATGGTTGGACTTGATGATCTTGTAAGTCTTTTCCAACCTTAATGACTCTATGGTCTGCCATCTTTCTCTTGAGTTGATCTCTTTGACTGGTTAATCATTGAGTATCTCTATCATCTTTCCACTGTTGTGATTTGTTCCCTGAAGTTGCCATCCTTCAGTGAAATGACTTGATAATAATTTTTCTAGCTTCCCCTATGGATGAAATGCTGCCATACGTGAGGTCTGTGATAGACCTACAGCTGTAGGAGCATGATGTACAGGTGTGCAGCATTTAGGTCCTAAAAGGACACAAGAAAGGGAAGAAAAGATTAAAGGTGTATTTAGCAGGGTCTGCTGTTTTCCCAGGACTCTGCTGTGCCTTAGCTGCTGGCAATGAAAGGTCTGCATATGAAAATCCAGGGAAGGGAAGCAGGTAGGCACATGTAAATCCCATTATTCAGTAATCATCAATAGAAGAGGAAAATGTTTTAAAGAAAGGAGTATTAAACATTCTGATAGCTATAATATAATGATTTGTGTCTGAGACTGCTGAAAATGTTGGGGGAATTACACTGAAATAAAACTGCACATAGTTGTTCTGTGTGGGTTCCCCTCCCCCCCCCCCCCCCCCCCCT
>VWZF01006093.1:86509-109134 GCA_013396755.1 Sclerurus mexicanus
GCCCTTTTTGTTGAATGTTTTAAATTTGCTGCCCCCATGTGGCTGTATGCTGTGTTTGCTGGAACTCAATGGACAGAGTTTGTTAGAAGAGCAGTATGTACAGCCGTGTTTATACAGCAGATAAAGCACCATTCAGATACTAAACTGATGCTGGCTGGTTGAGTCAAGGATGTCAAGCAATGTGGCTTGGAGTCCCTGTGAATACATTTGCTGCGTTTTAATTCTGGAGTACCATGAGTGCCCTGGATGTTGGGAATCTGCTGCCCAAAACCTGCCTGGAGAAAGCTGCCTTTGCAGCTGTCAGAAGGTGATAAGGCTCCTTCTGTACCGGGTAATGTTTATCCCAGGTTGACCATGTGAGTCCACCCAAAAGGAATATGCAGTATTTCCAAGCACCTTTCAGCTCAGGGTATGAGACAAACCAGAAAACTGAACACAAGCGCACCAGGTGTAGGAGGAACACTGGTAAAGTGGTACAAAAGCATCATAAAAGGAAGAAAAAGACCCCAGCAAGAGCCAAGTTAAATAATTTTTTTATAGCTGTTACTCTTTTGTGTACAAACTATTGCTGTCTATATTAGCATAAATAATGGGCTTTTTCTTTGGGAATTCATGCTGGAATTGCATTATTATCTATCTTATGTATCTATTTATTATTATCTATTGTGCCATTATTGTGATTAGAAGTTGTGGTATGTGATTAGCTAATGAGAATATTTCATTGCATAACATTAGTTGCTACCAGAACTAAGTGGTTCAAACAAACGTTTCATGAATAACACTGTAAGACTCCACCCATTTGGATAAGTTACCTAGAAAACAAGGACTTACTCATTGGTAATTTATAAAGCAAATTGCAAAACTGATTTTTTAAAAATTGCAATAAGGAGTTTGAATGAATGGCTTTACCAGCATCCCTTCTGTGAGGATAACCTGTGCAGAAATGTAAGATACAGAATGATAGATAAACTTTCAAGGCTTTTATTTGCTAGATAATTGATCACTGAATTCATCTACATCTCAGATCTTTCTTGGGCCCTATATATTTCAGTGTTTACATATTACTTTACAAAGAATTAAACAAATACTGTAAATCATGTTCAGAGCGGACTGGTAATAAAAATTGACTCTGATAATAAAAAAAGTCCTTTTTCAGACCGTCAAAGATAAAAAATGCTTTTTAAGTAAAAGTTAGTTAGCTAGTTGGTGTGCCAGGGAAAACACAAGCAAAGTAAATATAGGAGTATGATAACCCGAACAGTGTTCAGATATTCTGGTCTTTGTATGAATTATTTGTATTTGCTCCCCTTGCTCCTAACACTCAAGTCTTTAAAAAAATAAAAACCTGCAGTCATAAGATTGAAGATGAGGCCTGGCCTGAAGACCTCTAACTTGGAAAGGAGAAACAAGGTGCATGGCTATCTGCCAGATGACAAGCAGGTGGGTCTCCTTCCTCTAGGAAGGACGTAATGTCACTTAAAAGAGTAGTTCTGGCTGTGGATCCCAGGCAGCTGCACTGGATTATTTGCTTACTTGGGCAGTCCTTCTGATCAGAAGGAGTGTATAGGCTAGCATGATAAGACTTAATATCTCAGATATTCATAGAACCATAAAATGGTTTGGGTTGGAAGGTACCTTAAAGATCATCTAGTTTCACCCTCTTTGCCATGGGCAGGGACACAGTCCACTAGACCAGGTTGGTCCAAGCCTCATCCATCCCGGCCTTGAACACTTCCAGGGATGGGGCATCTACAACTTCTCTGAGCAACCTGTTCCAGTGCCTCACCACCCTTGCAGTAAAAAAATTCTGCTTAATATCTAATCTAAACTGACATTCAGTTTAAAGCCATTCCCTCTTGCCCCATCACTACATGCCCTTGTAAAAAATCCCTCGCCAGCTCTCTTGTGTTTTCACTTTTTATTCTGTACAATAACAATATAGCCTGATTTTGATAGTGATAACACCCCTCTAAAGAGACAATCCTTTTGCTCTCCCTCCTCATTTTCTTCAGTCAGGAATTTGTGTGTAACAGCAGGTTCTGGATCAATAGGCTGCTGCTAAAAAAATTCACTCCTCTTCAACTGCCCAACAAAGCCAAGCATATCAGAGCCCTGCTGCTTCCTATGGAGAGAGGGACTTGGGGTCAGGGCTCTTGTTCTAAGGAGCAGTGAGCATGGCAAGGTGTGGGGAAGGTTTTGCAAAGCTCCCTACAGGTGAGGTTTTCCACACCTGACCCATGACACAGAGCAGAGGTA
This sequence comes from Sclerurus mexicanus, assembly GCA_013396755.1. Taxonomy (NCBI): domain Eukaryota; kingdom Metazoa; phylum Chordata; class Aves; order Passeriformes; family Furnariidae; genus Sclerurus; species Sclerurus mexicanus. The sequence goes on from VWZF01006093.1 coordinate 88,766, forward strand.
GCTTCTGTCATCCTGGCCCTGGGGGGACTGTCTGCTCCATCAGCTGTGCTCACCCCACTGCCCTCCAGTCAGGGAACTGGGAGGGTTTGGGTCTTGGATCCTCTCAGATGATATACTTTAAATATCATAAACATTGTGTTCTTCAAAACATATCTGTAGTAAGATATTCAGAAGATACTTCTGTTCACTGTGCTTCTGCTGATAAAATAATCACTGTAATTGAAATCTGCATTTAATAGAAGTTCTCATGTGTGGGGACCTCAGCAACATCCTTTGTTTGAACTCTCTATAGTCACTTTTTTCTTGCTAATCTCTAATTTCTATTGCATTCTACTATCAATATGGAAATTGATGGTTAGCCAAGAAATATCTTTTGTATTCTGTTTTCTGGTTTAAATGACATTTGAAATTTGGGACTCTTAGGATCACCAAGTCATCTGGACTTTCTCTGTGTGGTTTATTATTATCCTGAAAATAATTAAACTTATTCTGTACAACAGGATACTTTGAGATACAGTGAGTAGACAAAAATCTTCTAACGGGAGAACAAATTATCAGCTGTCAGAGGCTTAGGGATGCCAATTCTGCTTTGGTTGCTACTCCATGGCATGTGTTAAAGAAGGTAATTTGGCTTTGGTGTGCCTTGGGACAAAAGCAGGTACGGGGACAATTGCTGAAGAGCAGCAGAAGCATTGTAACGTGCTTGTTGCACAATGACATGTCAACTCACTGAAATCTGGTTCAGTTCATTTATATGTTAAGGATATCATATGGGGAGTATGCTAGCAGTTTGATTTGATGTTTGTGTTAAAGGAGCTACTTTCTAAGGCTTAGAGAAACGTACAACTGTGTTTTGTGTCATTTTATCTGTGCATCTCAAAGTGTTTTAGAAGAAAAATAATAGGGTCTTTCACTACCTTACAGTGAGCAATTAATCTAGTTCTCTAGAGGACATCATAGAGAAATTACATGAGACACTGACTGAAGTTTATATTTCTTTTTGTAATTAGTCTGTATAATGGAAGACCTCAGAAATTAAGATCACTGAGCAAACTGCAGGAAAACTCCAATAAAGCTCTGATTGAATTGACTGGTCTTATGAGAATCAGTGGACCAGCAGAATTGGTCACTCTTCATTTTCCCCTCATCTACTCCTTCCTTAATAAGTATTTTGAAGATATGGGTTAAAAAAACTTAGAATGTTGAAAGTGCAAGTTAGAAATGCATTGAGATATTAATATGCTATTAGTATTAACATATTAATACACATTCATCCAAGTTCTGATGCCTTACAATGTACCATCTAGTACAATTCCATTAAAAAAAATCATATGAATATTTCTATAAATTGAATCGTCTTATTGTAATGCCACTGTGTGTCAAGTGTTCCTTCCCTTTGACCTCATTAGATGTCCCTCGTCACTAGATACAGTGTTACTAAAGAGATTGAACTTAAAAGCTGCTTTGATTAATGCTTGGTTGGACTGAGGATTTATTGTGTAGGATTAACTAGATTTAAAAATGGCAAAATGCCACAGTAACTTTAATGCCAGACTTTAATGAGAAGCAGAAGTAAACTCCAAGGACCCTTATGACTTTTAATATGGACTGAACTCATGCTCATTACCTTAATGTCCTATCCTATTTTATATACAAGTATTCCAATAATTCCTATGCAATAGTTGCCTAGTCAGTGTATTACATATATATATATACATATATACCTGAAGTATATAATCCTATATTTTTAATGAATAATACATTTGGGTAATTTTAGAATCAGATTTATTCAATGTTATTATCAAATAGAGAAGAACTCTTGTAACTGGTTAAGAAACAATATGGAAATGAGACAAAGCTGGATTGGCAAGCATTTGTCCCAGTTAATAATGTACTGACAATGTAGATGAAAAATGCATTTTCACATTTTTATGTAATCTGCTAATTGAATTTCCTTTTACTGTCTTGTTAAGTTCATTTAGTGCTCCTGAAAGTTTACAAAGTTGACACTTCTAGAGTTTAATAACCTTATTTTTTTACCATTGATCACATATTTTAGTATATAATACTGCCAAGAAAACTCAGACCATTCACACACCCGACAGCATTTGGTCGTCTCCTTAAATCCTACTACACTTAATAGGATTTAAGCATATACTTAAAAGGTAATGCATTGCTCAGTGAGGGCCTTTGTATCTGACACTTTTTCAGTCTATGATATCTTTTCTGAGATAACCAAAGGGCACTGATTTATTATTAGAACTGAACAGGAAAAACTTTGCCATTGAAGAAGCTTGAGAATTTTTTTTCCTGAATTGATCCTCATTTCCTGATTTTCATTATTTTTCAGTGAACTGCCAATAGTAAGAAGCGTGAAACATAGTTTTTGTTTCTGCACAGTAATATACTATGAGAATTAGGCACAGTGTACTAATAAGCAATAGCAGTTCTTTGCAGAGGTTGTAATGTTTCTGCCAGAGCATGTAGGATGGCATCCAACCAAATACTTGGGCTGTAATGCCTAATTTCTCATTTAAATCACAGATATATTGGACATGACTTAAATAGGATTACTCACTCAAGCAAATTTGCGCAAGGGTCTAAGGCATATATCCAGCTTCCAGCGAGTTAGGAGTCTACATACTCATTTGGCTCTGGGCCTTGGGCACTTGCATAACATTGCTTGTGTGACTTGTCCTGCCAAAAATGAAACCTGCATCAACATGGTTACTCATACCAGCAAAACTGTGCCTGTGGACAAGTGATGACAGTTGGGGATCCTTTTGTATCACATTGAAAACTTGTGTTTTCACTGATGATTTTAGCTCATTAGTCAGCATTACCTTTGCAGTCCCTGTTGATAATTTCTGTACCACTGAGTTGTTTTTGTTTGGGTTTTTTTTAATAATTTCTGTATTCTTTACTTGACCCATTGTTTAGGTTTTTTTCTTTCTTTTTTCTTTTCTTTTTCAGGGAGAAGGCCAGCAAAAACAAAGGACAAAAAAAAGAAGAAAAAGAATTTGATGGAAAGGGCTCAGAAGCAGCACAGCATCTTTTTAGCGACAGATAAAACAAGCCAGTAAAGACTTGATTTTCTTTAATATATTTTTTTGCAAAGTGCACAAAAGCTGCTATATGCTCCTGCCCATGGATGCACTACAGTTCAGCTGCTTTGACAGTATTGGTGGCAAATAACTTGTGAAAATAAAGCCCACAAGCTTGTTTGTTTTATTTATATATTTTTTTTATTTTATTTTTTACTCTCATTTTTGACCTGAAGACTTCAAGGTCAGGAGCACACTGAGTTGAATCAGTGGAAGTTGTCCTAAAGTGCATCAGAGATAATGTTCTGAGTGCTTGGTTAACATGTCGACCAGGAAAGAAATCTACATAGCACCACTAGGCGGACTTGTGCATATTTAAATAAATAAAAAAAAAGGAAGTCTCGGAAGTGTAGGTACTATTCCATTTATGGCCTCTGTTTCCTATATTTGTACATTTCAAGAGTAAATGGATATGACTTACCTATTTAGTGTTAATGTACATTGTTCTCAGCACCTGCTACATCAAAACAGTAATAAAACTGCTTTAAGACAACATACCACAGGATTCACTGCTTAGAATTACAGAAGCACAACAGGCTCTATGTGTACATATTACTCTGTCTACATATAAATGAACATATTTACTGTACATCTATGCATTTTTGTGTATAATACTTTATACATGTTTAAAAGTATGTCCTGTTGGTTCTAGTAATATACTTTAAAATAATCCAGTAAATGTTTACTTTATGTTTTAAGTATTTTCTCATATTCCTCAATAGTTACAAACTGGATTTTTTTCTCATTTGCAAAGGACACTCTTTTGCAAAACTGCCTTGCACTGACCCCTCACTATGGAGTGTCAGCTCTGAAGCATACTTACCACCCTAGTAATCCACAAATCTTTTCTGCTATTCTGTACTCCTATCTCAGTCCCCATGTATTTTGTCTCAGAAAAAGAAGTGTAATGTTTTTTAAGATGAGGCACGATGATGATAGACATTCTGAGTGTCAGAAATTATATGTAAAGTTCTTGGTATCTAAGATTGAATGAGTAGTTTGGTTTTTTGTTTTTGTTTTGTTTTTTTTTGTTTGGTTGGTTGGTTGGTTTTTTTTGTTTGTTTTTTTTTTCCAAATATAATGCAGTGTTTTATTTTGGTTAGTCCTGATGCAGTCAGATACCCGAATAGGGGAAAAACAGAAGAAAAAGTTGTGTGAGGTGAGCCATTCAAAAGTATAGAAAACACCAATGTCCCAGTATTGCCAGTTATTTATAGAAGTTTAGCAAATTCAATCTGCAGCTGGTGTTTGCTTTGGGTTTGGTTTTTTGGTTTGTTTGTTTGTTTGTTTTGTATATGGGGGATGGAGACAGTTTTCTGTGTAGGACGTTAAAGTGGCTCAGGATGTGTAATTTGGTAATCTAGCATTATTGGATTAGCATTCAAGGAGATTTTTTGGATACCTGATGGGAAAGCTCACACTAAAATGTCCATTGTTTAAGCTGTTGCTTAGAGAAATTATTTCGGTTCTAGAACTAAAACTTGCGTATGACCTACACAACAAATGAAAAAGCAAAACAGATCCCAGACCTCCACAAACCTAATTTTGACATATACTTTAGAAAAATAGTTTTATGGGCAACATGCTTTTCAAATGAACTGGGAAATAAAGCATCTATAAGCACAAAAATATCTGTATTTAGCTATGACAAGTGTTGCTACCAAAATGTGTAGTAGTTAGACACATAGGAATGTTCCATGAAACTGCTTGTGGACTTCCACTTAACTGTGAGATTTTCTCCATATGTTCATATTTACCTAGAGCATAATAATGTTGTGGACAGTAAGATTGTTCTGATCCTGGGCTGCTATTTTCGACATAAAATGCTCACTTTAAAAAAAGAACTGTAGCTGCCTGTTTGCTTATAGGTTATCAAATTTGGCTCTAAGTGCAGTGAATGCCCTCCTACAAGCCTTTCAGTAGTGGTTACAAATATTGTATTAGGCATGTCATGGAAAGAATGCTACAAAATACAATAAAATGATGTCACAAGCTTCTGAGTAAAATATTTATTCTCCTTTTTAGTTGAAATAGTATATTCAAATAGTATATGTGCATTGTGGACACACAGAAGAACTGGAGAAGGTATGTGGATGCAGATTTTCTTCCACCAGGGTAAAAAATGTGACGTTTTTTCAAAAAAAAACTATTTTATTGATACTTAGGTTTGAAAAGACACTAAGCATTAGATATATATTGATTTCTTTTGTCCCAGTCACCTTCACATTCAGAGCTTCCTTGAGAGTGTAGACACAAGAAAGTGAGCCCTAAGTAGTGGATGCCCTCATGTGTAGTTCCTTTTTTGTCCTAGGCATGCTGCCTTTTTGTGGTGGACCCTATCAAAGTATTCATAGCACTGGGGTTTTTGTAGGATCATACTTCTCCTGAGGCTGGAAGACTGTTCCTTGGACATTAGGAAAAGGTTTTTCAGTGAAGAGGGTGTTTGGTCACAGGTTCATCAGGGTCATGACACCAAGCCTGTCAGAGTTCAAGAGTTTCTGAACAATGCTCTTAGTAATATGGTTTAGTTTTAGGTAGTCCTGTGAGGAGCAGGGAGTTGGACTCAGTGATCCTTATGGGTCTTTTCCATCTTGTGATATTTGATGATTCAATGAATCTATGACCTTGAGAGATCATCTCATCCAAATCTCTGCTTGAAACAGTGCTAACCTCGAAGTTATCTTCAAACAGATACAGTTTCTTGATGAAGAAGGTCAGGGTTTAAAGCTGGATAACATGGAAAACAGCCTGTGTCCACTATACCTCTTATTTTCTTAAAATTTTATCAGTAGCAGGCTTGTAGAGATCTTTGTTCTTTTCTGAGTATAGAGTATAGATGCCTCCTTTTTTCCCTTCCAGACCTGTTACTGGTTTTTGAATCTGTTTCTCTCAAACAGCAAAAGAATTCAGAGCAATGAACTTCTGCATTCACAAGGTTTTTATGCCCCTAGTTTAATGATTAGCTATTGGAAATTTATTTAAAACTACAAAGATTCAAATTAGTAGGATGATGAACTTTATATGCTGTAGTCTTTGGTTTTTAAAAGGCATTACATTGCTGTGATGAGGAAAGCGCTTTTTCAAAAGCATACATTATTTTATATTTTATTCACCTGTCCCAGAATAGAAAATTGCATACTGCAGTGTGTATTTAGGATCTCCTTACTCTCAGTATACCTTATCTTATCCTGACCTCCTAACATCTATCTCTTTAAATTAAAAAACAAAGCAAAACAAAGAAACAAAAAAAAGGAAAAGCAACCCCAGGTGCAGATTTAAAGCAATTATTTTGTGCTGACTGGTCTTTATTGCATCCCAGTTGTTCTTGCTAGTGAGAAATTATTGATAAGTGTTTCTTTTCTCATTCCTGGGGGAAAAAAAAGGGTTGCATTCTGCATCATGGTAATGCAAACCTGTATTACAGATGTCAGTATAAGGAAATTCTTCTCTTACACCTAGATGCTCAATATGAAGATGTCTATGAAAGAAAAGTGAATACTTGTTGAACTTACATAATGTCTCCATTTATCAGGATGAGCTTCTGTTACAGAGAACAGCAGAGCAGACAAAAAAACAGATTTTCATTTGAGTTACCTAAAGACAAATCAATAATCAGTTAAATGCTGTGCTTTTTTCTCTTTTTTTTGTTTAATGAAAATAAAAATATTTGTAAAATCATGATGAAAGCATATAAAATGAGAAGACAGGTCTTTCCCAGACAGATTAAAATTAAATTCAGTGCTTCAACTTTGTTATTCTGATGAAATAGAATATAGAATAAAAATAACTGGATATTACTGGCACAAGTGCCGTGCTTTTTTAAGTGGGTGGTGTTACTGAAGGCTGATACTACCACTAACCAGGGGGTATGAGTTTTTTTTTAATTCAAACTGCACATCTCTCTCTTCACCAACAAAATGTATTTGTCTTTTGACACCAGTTCGCTTTCACTTCCAGTGGTGTAAGCCAGCATGAATTCCAGTAAGCTCTAGACTGATGTTATTTTGGACTGCCACCAAGAAGAACAAAATGTACCCTTCTGAAAGTGTAGCCCACAAACCACTGTCGGCTTTTTGTTTAGTTCTTTACTGAAAGCTCTGTGCTGAACTTGGCACCGTTTCTTTAATGAGAGGGCTCTTTCCAGGACTGAGGAAAGGACATTAACTTTAGGAAGTATTAAGCAGCCTGATCTGCAGGACACCTGGGAGAAGGGCAGCCCAGCGTTTGAAGTTTGGTTCCTCTCAGGAGTGCAAAGCACTATAAATATGACTAGAGAGAGCATCCGAAGTGAGACCAGCCTGTCGCCCACTGCCTAACTCTTCTAGACTTAAACTGATTTTTCTTTTTTAATGCAACTATTAGTGTTTATGTCTACCGAACATATGTCTTCAACCCAGTGAAGCTGTATACTTACTTAAGTGGCCAGTAATGTATCTGTGGTCGTGCCAGCTGCGAAATTGCTGCCCAGCCTCCTTGTTTTCCGATGTGTCTTCAGTGACACTCATGTAATCCCGATGATTTTAATTGGGCAATACTGATACGGCTAACTAACAGTTCATAGACCACAAATGAATAAACACTGAAAATGAGGCTGTTTTGTTTTTCCTCTGTCACTTTTCAAATTAGAAATTGGGCTCAAGAAAGGAAACAGGCAGTTAGAAGATATCTCTTGGCTTGCAACTATTTCTTAGCTTCTCTTCAGACTTTAATGGGGCTTTATGAGAAAGTTGAGTTGGGGTTTTTGTTGGTTTTGGCTTTTTTTTTTTCCTGAGTCCTCTTTTTTATCAGAGACTTCAGTGAAAGGTTATGTTTGCTTTCTGTTTCTGAGTGGACTTGGTTGCTATCTACAGAAACTAAGACCCAGAACTGCAAGGGGGCTCCTGATCTTTGCTCCATAATTATTTCACTCTTTTATTTAGTTGCAGTCTAGTTGTGCCTACATGAAAAATCTCAGGGACATGGAGTGCAGCCACAGGATTTCTCTTGTCATGGTTTGGTACTCTCCTTTTGGCCTCAAGTTTCTTGTTATGCTGTAGCCTGGCTTCAGCAGGAGCAGTGTAAAGTTTTTCTACCATAAATGTCTTCTAGTCTGCATATTCTCTTGGCTAGGGCATGTGGTTTCTAACTCTAAGGCTGATCCTAGTAATTTATTTTGTGGTCAGATATTTTCTCTCTAGAGAAAGTTAAAGAGAAATTCAAGGACTAAAGGTATATAAACAGATGATGAGTGGAATAGGCAAGTATGTATCCTCTCACATCCATAATCTAAAACAGGAATTGATAAGTGCATAAATAAATATAATGACCATCCCTGATCCAATGATTGCAGATGCTCAGGGAGCATGAGATGAATGAGCAGCAGATAATGGCTCGTGTACATACCTTACACAGTATTGCCCATTGCCACTATTGAACAAAGAATATTAAGCTACTGGTTTGATTGTAAGAGTCTCTTTTTTAGGCTTTTATGTAAAGGTATATAGTGTTTGTTGCTCAGCTTCAATAGTTTAGATAACAGTTTGTCTGCCATGTTTTTTTTTCCTTCATAATGAATGTATAAATTCAAATCCGTTCAATCCCAATTCAATGGGATTGTTCAAAGTCAGTTCTCTTGGGACAGTTCATAAAGACAGTCACTTTAGCAGGGAAGGTAAAACATTCTTATCAACTAAAGGTGTATTTGACTTTGAAATAAAACTGTGACCATTTATGACAAAGTGATAGCTCATAGAAACTCAGCAACAAAGAAAGAATGTGGAAGAAGCATTTTTCAGTCTTAATTTTGTATGCAGTTATGATGAAGATGTATGATAACATTTTAAAAATCCAGAGTGAGATGAATGAAATTATGTTTCTTCTGTATATGTGACTGCAGTTCTGCAATGATGATTAATTGAATGAGGTAATAGCTCTTCATTCCTACTCTCATTTTGGTTTTACCTTTCCTTCATGCAAACAGTGCAGCACAAAGATTTGGGGGTTTTGCGTACTCTTTCTTCCCCTTCCTGATCCCTGGGGCTTCCTCTGCCATAATTCAAGGGATTCCCACGAGCTCTAAGCTTCAGATGCTTTGCAATATGCAGCCAACTTGCAGATGTGTTGCATGTATTTACAAGTTATACACCCAGCCACTGTGAGGAATATCCGGCTGTTATTCAGAGAGAGAAAGTAGATAGCACACACATTCTAGAAAAGTATATTAATTCTTATTATTTCCCTGGACAGCTTCATTCTTTGAGATGTGAAGTAAAAAGAAAGGTCAGATGTATTGTCTGGGAAGCTTCCAAATCCACTTCTGATGCTGATCAACAGAAACAAGGCCTTTTGTGTACACAGTACTGAGTCTGCTTTCCACCTTCTTGGGAACTCAGCAAGGGTGGGTCGATTAGGCAGAGTGAAATGTTCAGAGAAACTGGAGGAAGTGAGACTCTAAATTTGACTCTGGTGGTGTCAGTTTAAATGAAGTTCTTTCTCACTTGTAAGTTACATTCAATGCTCAGCGTATGTGTCCTCTGATCTGTTGATTATGTGCTATTCCAGTTCTCTTCTGTCAAACTATGAAGGTCCTCTTATGCTGATTTTTACTATTTGTTGTTTATAAAGATGCTTTTGTTGAGAATCCACCAAAGAAAGTTTTGTTGATGAACCATCTCATCCAGAACCAAACTGTTTTAAACATGACACCGACACATTTTCTACATGGCATCTGCTATCTGAAGTGCACCTCGATCAGCCAACTGTAATTTTAAAACTCTCAAAATTATACAGTTGCCTCTACATGAAATGAAGAATATGTGTCCAAGTGAGACTTAAAAGACAATCCACTTCTGTATATATACAATCCCAACCTGTTAGAGCTTTGCTTAGCCTAGCCTATTAAACAATACTTTTGTCATCCACTGGATATAGAAATCCAACTAAGTGTGAGCTAAGCCTTTTGTAATGTAAGTGAGAATAGCTACTATGATACCTCTGCACGTATTTATTGTCCTGAAGGACCAGATATGCATATGGCCAGAAAGAAGGGCACTGCACAGCCAGTAATTTTTAATTCTTCTATAAATGTGTCTTTACAGTTGAGGTGCTACTGCTGAGAACAGACTCACAAGTCTTCTTTAACTTAACTGTGGTAGCCAGATACTTTGGAATTCCCACCCACCTTCTCCAGGGACTGAAACTTCCCTGTCCAACCATCCAGGAACCCCTCTAGCAGTCACTCTGGCACCATGTGAGCTTGGACCGAAGCCCCTTTGCAGCTACACACCCCAGACTCACACAGGCAGACCAGGTTTCCCATAGCAGAGTCTCAGACGTCCAGGTTCTTAAAATAGTTTAATCACAGTGCAATAACTAAACAACAAAATAATGGCTCAAGCTGGGTGGCACCAAAGAGGGACCCTGAACAAAGCAACCCCTGGGCTTTTTATGCCCCTACAATCTTAGTAGGAAGGTCTGGGGATCGTCAGCTCCCACTGTGTCTCTGAGTGTCCGGTCCCTGGCTGGCACCAAGGTCCCTTGGGCACTTTATTATGCAAAGGGTCAGCAGTTCACAGCCTCTTGCCTCGGGCTCAGGTTCCTGCTCCCCAGACCTCAACCTGCAGCTCTCACTACATCTGAACAGCAAACTACCTGTGCTGAATGTATTCCTCAAGACTTTGTCCTCAACTATGTTTGTTGAGAGTCATGTGTATTCATCTGAATTGAAATAGATGGAAATGTATCTGTGTTTAGCAGCTTATAAATCACAGCAGCTCAGACAAGTACTCCACAATGTATGTAGTGCTATGTTGCTTTAATCTTCAGAGTGGAACTGAGACTCATGTCTAGGTGCAGGAGCTTCTTTAGGTCTTGCAGCTGAATCTGTAGAATTTGCTGAGATGAAGCTTCCAGATGTGACTGTGTTCCTTTTGTTTGCGAGCTTCCAGAAGGTCCTTCAGTGAATCACCAGGAGTTTGAGCAGGCAGAAATCTGTAAAAATACAGACTAGGCTAGTGTATAAAAAAATTATCCAATTTTTTTTGAGAAAATTCATTGGTACTCAGTCAGATGCAGATGAAGACAAAAACACATTCCAAATTTTTCAGTCCAAGCTGAAGAACAGTATGATCTTAAGGCAGCAAGAATCCTATCCTTAAACCTCCTGGAAGATAGCATCAGATGTAATAAGAAGCACAGGCTCACAAGTGCTATTAGTCAGTGATGTCTATCCACGGGTAGATACCATTCAACTTCTGACCCTCAGAGCAAAGCACATCTAGAATGTGTGTTTTACTCACATCTTTAACAACTGTTTAATAACAGCAGTAATAAAGATATGGTGTATGCATTGAACCAAAAAATGGCAGCTGCACAGGACACATCTGAAGAGGAATGGAGGACATCTCACAGGCTATGACCAGCTGTATCAGTAGAGCTGTTCAAAGTTATGTACCACACTGGGAAGCATATGACACATTTAGGTAAGTAGTTGAAGATTTGATACATGGATGAATCTTGACAGTATTTTCTTTGTAAATGGAAACACAAAGATATTATTTAATTTTTAAAAGCTGGCCTTGTAGATGAGCTCTCCTTTACTTCTTCCCTTTAGGTGTGTGTAGGTGAACCTGTTGCCTTCTTGGGGAATAAGTCCTTTTTCTGGTTTTCATGAAAAAGTATAATTGCAAGGGCAGTTTTCATCAGTGGGTGACAACAACTGCTGAAAAATCAGTATGAGCTTAATAAGCCCTCAACTTTCTGAAAATCCCCACATTTTTTTCCAAGACTATTATTTTAACGAATCCTGGATCTCTGGATCATGGGAGAGATAGAAAGCATATGTGCAAACATGAACTACTCAACAGCATTGGAAACCATTGGCTTGGACTCAATACCTTACATATTCAATGCCAATTATGCAAATTCCTGCTTAGAAGGTTGTGAGCTTCATGATTGTTACTTAGCTTTTTAGAGAAAAAGCCAGGCTTTTAATTTTTGCGTTTTGCTTGGGGAAAAAACCCAACTATTTCTACCCTGAGATGTGTATTTCAGTAAATGATTCAAAGGTAGATGATTACAAATTGCTAACCAGTGTTGAGATATGATTGGTACCTTTTAATTGGCAGAAGGACTTCTCAAATAAAAGCTCCAAAATTAAATGTCTACTTTATACATAAATTACAAGTTCAAAGGATTCTTTTGATGAGAAATATTTGGTAGCATGAAGCATTAAAGTATGACATAAATATTGGAGGTAATAACAATTCCGTGCTATTTTCAAAATGCCTTGTCAAATGTGACTATTTTATTTTTCAGCACACACTAATTTATTCTGAATTTATTGTTGGCATATAAGTGGCATAATTTGCAGCTTTTAAGTCTCAGAAGGGCCAGTTTGGGGAGGCCATGAACTGCACTGTGATGTTGACAGCTGCCTGCAGCTGGCTCTGAAAAAAGTGTTGCCAACAGTGGGAAAACCCATCCCTCATCAAAACTTTTGCTTAACCCAGAAGCCCTCAGTTGCTGCCATTCAAAATATTTTAGAAGGACAGTGGCAACTTCTGGAGACTGGAGATGCACTCTTGGAGCAGGAGACATTCCATGTTGAAGAGGGTATGGACACTCTCATGATCCTGTGACTCAGACTGGTGCAGGAACATCCCTGAGGCACTATAAGCAACCTATGCTGGTGTGAAGCAACCAAACCACAGGCAACCAGAGCCTGAGGGACTGTGGCTCACCATCTCACTGGATAGGTTTGTATGGATTTGATATAATCCACAGCAGAAGGAAGGAAAAGAGAGACTGAGGACAGAGTGGAGTGGGGGTTTGTGTGAAGATCTGTGTGTGTGTGTGTGTGTGTGTGTGCATGTTCTTTTTCTCAATATCAAACCTTTTAAATGGAGATTTGTGTCTGTTGGCACTCCAGCAAAAGTCCCCAAATCTATATACTCTGTTGCCCACAACAGTGCAGGTTGAAATAGACTAATAGAGTTGATAGTGCTGAGGTCCAAATTTTGCATCCAAAATTCTTATTTCTGTATGTACTTGTTTTGCAATATTTCCAAAAACTGGTTTTCAAATTTATTGAGTACCTGTGGGAAATGCTGAAGGCAGCCTATGTAGAAAAATTAACATTCATCAGATGAAAAGTGATTCATAAACCTCTGGCTTGTGGAGTTGTGCCAGTCTGGGACAGCTTTCAGAATCGGTCCTGCAGTGCATGGTCTCTTGCTTAGGATCAAAGAAACAGGAATATATATCAAAAAGTCTGTAGCAGGAATAAAAAAGGTAGGTTGAGCTATATGTGATATTATAAAGAGAATCGTGGCAAAATGTTTTAGTCGTATTTCAAATGAATTGGGCACAACTGCAGTTTTAATTTGGAAAGTATACATGCCCTCAGATGCTTGACATGAGGAAATAGTGCCAAGCTGAGGGAACTGCTGACAACACTCAGGTTAGAGAAGTAATTAAAAGGTTCTGAACAGATTAGAACTTTAGACAATTTTTTTTTTTAAATCTAAAAAAACCTGTAGAAGTACCTTTATAAGGAGGCAGTAAAGGAAATTTACTGTTGGGTTTGTTGGCAGTGTAACATTTATTTTGGTTCTTTGTTTCCTCAGAATTTTATCTGAGGATGTGTACAAATATTTCCAGGTACTTTACTGTCCAAAATTATGTGTTTGGCAAGAGTGCTACAGAAACAAATGAGTTTCAATCTTTGACTGGAAATGAAACAGGAGCACTTAAAAAAAATTAATAATTATGGTGCTTTTAATAAGGAGTTCATTTAGTGTTTCCATTTTACTATCTCAAATTTTGTGTCAACTGGTAGCTAGTAACATTTTTGCAGACAGTAATGAAAATCTAGAATAGAAACAGATGCTTCACTTCTCAAAAATCTGAGTTCTCAAATGCCCCCGTGTTGCCGGATCTCTCATGATACCCTTTTGTCTCTCTGGTAAGATTCAATTCAAATCCATTTAACTATAAGCCTGGGTTTTTAAGGGGGCCTTGGATGAACATGCTGTACTTGAGGCTTATGCCACAGCAGAGCCAGTGCAAACCAGTGCTCCTGCAGCCCACAAGCTGGCGTTTGAGCAGATGAGGTGATATTGCAGGTTTGCTAGCTCAACGAACCAGAATTACTGTAACATGTCGCAGCTGTGGGGCATTGCAGTGTTAATCCTCTTCTCAAGAACCAGTCACTGGGTGAGCACTGAGGCCACGATGTTCTGCAAGGAAACCTGTTTGCGCAGGGCTGGTGTTCTGTCTGACAGCTTGCACTGGGAAGCAGTCAGAGGGAGGTGTGTCATTAGAGGGAAGTGTATGAGGGAAAGTGGTTTTCCCATCAAGAAGATTTTCATGTTTGGCTTTCTCCCTCAGATCTGTGGGTCAGATTTTGCAAAAAACTGGGGCCTAAAGATTGATGTGGCTGTGTCCCAAGCGCTGTTCTCTAGCACTCTTCAGATTGCTTGCTAGATGTCTGTGTGTGGATCATTTTGACTAGATGTCATCGTTCTGATTAAAAACTAGTGAAAAGACAGGAATTTATCTTCTTGATGTTAAGAAATAGTAACCACACAGCTGATGGTGCAGCCATTCCCCTGCTTTCTGCTACTTCTGCTGGGAACCCTCTGGAGATCCTGAGCATTTAAGGGAGAGACACATGTTCAGCTGTAGCTGGAAAACAGTCAGAGAGTGCCATATCTACAGGACACTTTTATGTTATGCACTTGCAAAGAGAAAGGAATTTGTCCCCAAGGCTAAAAGAAATTAAAGGATCACTGGCAGAAAGATCTTCCTGGGAAAAAGCCAGAGGGCTCCTTCCCCTGCTTCTGGCAGCAGTGTGAGGTGGTATTGGAAAACATCTGGGTCCCAGCCACAGCTAGGGCAGTGTCACAGACAGCACTTTTCATAACTAAATCTCCACCTCTCTTCAGGATGAGCCTTACCAAAGCAGCCAGGTATGTTTGAGCAGACTGCTGCTTGGGCATCAGAGCTGTTCATGCTGTGAAGGAGGAGTTCAGGCACCATGAAAGTGCTGCAAAGGGAGTCAGTCCTCTGTTCCCCTCATTTTTGCCCAGGAGACACCAAAATTGCCCTCTTCTGGATGTATGCTGTCTGCTACAATACTTAGTAGAGCTGGGATCCTTCCTTAGGATTAATGCTACCTATTCAAGCAGTTGTCAAGCCTGAAGAATTTAAATTTTTCAAAATGTTCAGTTTCCGCATTAAATCATCAATCATGGCTCATGTTTGTTTGCCCTCATGCGTTTTTCCTGACTTGCAGTCTGCTTGTAAAATCCTCCTACCCCATGCTGTCCTTTAATTCA
This sequence comes from Sclerurus mexicanus, assembly GCA_013396755.1. NCBI lineage: Eukaryota > Metazoa > Chordata > Aves > Passeriformes > Furnariidae > Sclerurus > Sclerurus mexicanus. Next base: position 104,187 of record VWZF01006093.1, read on the forward strand.
GGCACTCTGAACAAAACAAGTGGAAATATTCAGGCATTGCACAACAAAAATGTTTATAATAGTGGAAGATACCAAGAGTGTAACTAAAACAATGGGAAAGATGTATTAGCTCAAAGATGCATTAATAAATGTAATGTTAAATAAAGCTGAACCTTCAAGAGGTAAATATTTAAATCAAGCCAGAGATGGCTCAAATTGTATAAAACTTTGAGGAAGTATGGAGTGTCTTGTTGAACAGAGTTCTGCAATGTGAATGCTAAAATTTGCATTAAACTTTATACAGATTTCTGTGTATCGTAAAACTGAATAGAAGTCAAAGAAGTTGGTTTTCTTTGTTGTGTAAATTGGAAGACAAAGCAATGCTCAGAGGGCACAAATGATTGTTGTTTGCCCTCCATGCCTGTAATAAATGCTGCCAAGAGAATAGCAGCACTTCATTTCTTTCTAGTCTGTCCAGGCCTTTCTGGATAAGACACTCCCCAGAGGAGAAGGAGGGCAAGAGCATTCCAAAAGTCTGAGCAGAAATATTTTCATTCTTGTTAACATGAAAACTAAGTGCAGTTCACCACGTTCTTATTATCATTTGCTTAGCAACTGCAGAAGTAGTCTGCATGAAGAAGAGAACTCTTACCTAGAGAAGAAAACTGAAAAGGGAGCACAGGCTTCATCTCCATCCCTGCAGAAGGCCATAGACTGTCCAGGGACTTCAGTGAAGCATGTTACTGGAGAGGGGCATGGTACAGATAGAGCAGCGGCAAAGAGCTGTGCTGGAGTCCTTTTTGTTACAAATATCAAATATTGCCTTCAAGAAGCATGGAAACAATTCCTTTTAATAACAATCCTTGCTACAACATTCTCCTCTACTGCCTTCAGAGAGATGGAGAAGGGGACTGCTTTGAGCACATCACCTCCTAGGATTTCCTGAACACCCTTCATCTGCCTGTGCCTCTGTTCCTCTGAATTTAATTTTTAGCATTTTTTAAATTTTAACTCTTTTGTTTCAAGAGGAGTATGTTGCCTGCCAGTTTTGAATTAATGTAATAGTACTCTATTGCTCAAAGAGTTGTTCGAAATGATTAATATTTTACCATTATTTTTTACTTTATACAAGCAGATTTCCCTACAGTATGTTCTTTACTCATTGCCATCTTTGCTCAGTAGGAATAAAAAACCACTTTTTTTTTGTTTTTTGATTGCCTGGAACTTTTTCTTCCTTAGTCTCAAGCCCTATGAAAAATACTGATGTATTCATTAATCATACAAAACTCTTGATTAGAAATGTATTAATATAATTCATGAAGATACAGCAATAAACTTTAACACAGAAACACATTTGCACAATGTGATTCATGCACTTGGGGTGCTTGCTGAGGGACAAAGCTAACCAAAGCTAACCACGCTTTCTTCTTCTGGAATATCATCAAGGTTGCCTAAAGTTTCTGCTCTGTGGCTTGTATCCACACCATATGCACTTTGGGCTCTAATGCCAGCTCTGAATTGCTCTTGAAATGCCATGTTATTAGATAATGGTCCTTTACAGTCAATTTCCAGTTAATGGACCTGCTTTTCTTAATGCCATTTTCATCATACACTTTTCTGGATCAGCTGCCCTCCAGCCCCACTGTGCTGATTTGCTGTTATTTTCCACAGGAAGACACCAGGACTATCAGCACTGCGGAAGACTAGTAATAGTCTTTCAGGAGGAAAGAGGAGCCTTCATCCCATCTGTAATCTCTGAACGGCCTGTCACTGTTTAGCAGGGTACAATAGAACGTTATTATCTAACAGCTACTATGTTCACGTATGACTTTCTTGCTAGCAGTTTTGCATCAGAAGTTTAACAGATTAAATATCACAAAGAACAAACATCACACACATCTTCAAAACATCTTCTCAAAGGAACAAGAACCAAAATAAACTCTTTTGAAAAATAGAGCAGTTGATCAAAATTGGCCCCTGCTTCATTTGAAAGCAATCAAATGAAGATTTGTGGGTAAAAGGCATCCTCTGGATGCAGCAAAACTGTTTGATATTTTTAATGAAAGTCTATCTTTTAATAAAGAATTTAATGTACTTCATTTTGCCTCAGTTCTGGTCAGAAAAAGCCCTTCATATGCAAGTAATAATGAAGACAGAATATTTTTTCCTAGTGCCTCACATTGTACAAAGTACTGTAAAGGTGACAGTTATACATGCCAAACATAGTTTAGACCCGAGAATCTTTATGAATTCAGATTCAGTTTATGCACAAAATAAAGGGCAGTTTCTATTTCCCTCATATTAAACATTATCTGGGAAATCAAATATTACTTGATTGAAGAAAAATGGTCTGCAGCTTAAATAGAGATGAGAGATTCTGCTGTCATAGCTTTTAGAAACAAAATAGTGTCTTATTTCCAAAACCACTCTGGCACAGAACTACGAAGGAAGAGTCAGATTTTGGGGTATTGCCTGAAGGACCATATATATATATATATGGTAAAAATAAAATCCAAGAAACCTTGTCTAAGGAATTTTATCCAAGAAACTAAAATGCATAATCATGTGTTATTTTTTTCCCCCTATGGATTAGAATAAGAGCATTTTTAATAAAAAGGATACTGACCCTTAGGGTTTATCTCTGAAAAAAATTGAAACAATAATACGTGCATGTGCTTATTTTAATATTCTTATGCAGAATTAGAAATTCTGTGTTACCATGGGAAGCCATTCTCTTGGCACTTCCATCTCAGCAAGAGCCAAGCACAAGAGTTATTGCAGAGATATTACAGCTCTTGTGTTTTCCCTTAGTTTTCCAGGGATAGTTCTAGGAAACATACAGATTTGAAAACAGGATTAGTTTCTGATAGGAAGTGGCCCTGCAGGGTGTGAATACCAGAGCGCCCGGTGTCGGAGCTCGAGTGCCGCCCGGAGGCCGCAGGGTAGCGCTGCGCCTGCCCCGGTCCAGCTGCTGCTGCTCCTGGTCCTGATGCTGCTCCTGCCGCTCCTGCCGCTGCTCCTGCTGGTGCCACCCTGCCTCCCCTGCTCCTGCCACCGGGCTAATCCCGCAGTGCACGGCTCCCGAGGGCATCACAGATTTAGGGAGGCCTTTCTTCACCATAGCATCCCAGTGTTTGCTTTATATGGGTGATGAGAAAAGTTGGAGCTTTTAAAGTTTTTACATCTCTCCATCTTATCAGGCACGAAAGGAAACAGCGCTGCAGTTTGTAAAACAGTGTTTCTGCAGAATGGGGAAAAGGGGCCTTTACGGCAGTTTAAGGCAATATATGCACATATATTTCTTATTAAATGTGAAATACTTCACATCAGAAGAAAAAAAAATTATCCTCCTTGTTTCCAAAATCTTGCTTTCCAAACTTAGCAGCACAACAAAAACATCAAACCGACAAAACATCTGCTCCAGTTTTCTCACAATCCGCATTTACCAGTATATCTCTGCATTTCATGCAAATTAATAAAAACATAATATGTTAATATGTTGAGCCTTGTTTCCAAATTGTATTTATTTTCTTAGTTGAATATTGTAAAAGTGTGTGCAAAATACTTCTATGAAAGTAATGTTAAATAGCTTACAATATACAGCTGTAAGAAAACATAAATCATAGAACTATTTAAGTTGGAAAATACTTTTAAGATCATTGAGTCCAATCATAAACGTAATATTGCCTAGTTCACTGCTAAACCATGTCCCTGAGCACCACATCTACACTCTAAGCCATATCCCTAAAAGTCTCATTTACATGTGGTACTTTCTAAAGGAAGAATGTAATCCTGAAAGGAATTTATATTTCATATGAGGGTATTTTTCATACTTTTTGAGGTTTAATTTTTTTAGACCCCTGCAGAAAAATCTAGGAGATCTTCATTGGACAATATTGCACTGTTGAAGCATTTTTTTGTTTCTCTGTCTGAATGGGGGCATACATCCTCCTCTGGATGCAAGTTGTTTTTTTCCTCTATATCCTATATTAATAATACCTATTTTGTGGAGACTGTGACATGAATTTTATCCTGATGTGTATTCCTTTAATTGAAAAAGTCTTCAGAACAGTACATAAAAGTACTTTCCAAAAAACATACAGTTGGACTAGAAGACTGTTGCAGGTCTCTTCCAGCTGAAGCCTATTCTATTCTATTCTATTCTATTCTATTCTATTCTATTCTATTCTATTCTATTCTATTCTATTCTATTGACTAAACTGAGTTGAATATTCTTTGGAAGATAAGCTATTTTACTGTTAAAGAATATGATACTTAATATGCTGTTTTAAAGTCAGTTCAGGAGATACTGTATCAGTTCTAACTTTGCTTTTTCTTCCTGCTTAATATTTTTTTGCCTCATCTACGCTGTGGGAAAGAAACCCCTACAGCTAAAACCATCATGTTTGCAAAAATCTAATATAAATAGCATAGCTTTCTTTCTTTAACTGCTTTCAGTTCAGCTTTAACACAAGTTACCATGATGTGCTTCTAAAGAAATATTGCTCATACTGCTTCCAGGGTGTCCAGGTCTTTGCCTTTGCAAGATATGTATTTTAAAAAGATATGCGTAATATCCCAGTTAGAAGTGCTTTTAAGAACATTTGCTTTATAGTTGTACCTTTTTTCTCACTTGTTACTCTTGGCTGTTCATGCATTTTAGGTTTTATGCGAGTATTAGAAATCTTTAAATTCTCAAGATTAAAATAGACCAAAAGCTTTAAATTTTTCATTTGCAAAAGCAGGAAGGTAGATTTGTAAATTAAATAGCTGAGGTTGTAAGGAATGTCTGGACATCCTCTTGTACATCCATTTGCTCAAAGCATGGTCAGCCACAGCAGAGTGCTCAAAACTGTCTAGCCAGGTTTTGACTATCTCCAAACATCAAGAATCTACAATGTCTCTGGTGGACCAGGTTGTGAAAAGTATTCAATCACCTTTACAGTAAAAAAAAAAAAAAAAAAAAAAA